>JAOWBP010041566.1:0-20699 GCA_028571105.1 Tragopan temminckii
GTTGCAGAGAAGCTGTGGATGCCCCACCCCTGGAGGTGCACAAGGCCAAGTTGGATGGAGCCCTGGGGAGCCTGAGGTGGCAGCCAGCCCATGGCAGGAGGTTGGGCAGGGTGGGCTTTAAGGTCCCTTCCAGTCTTAAGCCATTCTATGATTCTGTGAGTATATGAAAAGGTAGAAAATATCATAAAAAGCAATAGCTACTAGAGAAATTTTTTTAAAAAAAGCATGGAAGACTTAAGGGACACAAGAGTCAGACTGCACATTTCTCTTTTGTCTTTTAAAGCAAAAATAAGGAAACCAAGAGAGCCCCCACTGATAGACTCCTCCTTGACTGGACTTTTACAAAAAGCATGCAGAGCATGCCAGAGATGTCTGTGCTGTCCTGGTAAATCATCACTGCTGTACAATTCCTTTTTGCCAGGGCTGCTAGCAATCCCTCAGCTTACACTGGGAGTGGATGTTACCTTGACCTGGGTGTGAGGTCTTGCATCTGGGTTTGTTGAACCTCATGAGGTTCTCCTGGGCCCACTGCTCAGCTTGTTCAGGTCCTTTAGGATGGCATCCCATCCCTCAGGTGTGTTGGCCACACCTCACAGCTTGGTGTCATCCACAAACTTGCTGAGGGTGCACTCAATCCCGCTGTCAGTGTCACTGAATGACACTGATGAAGATACTGAAGACACCTGCTTCAGTACTGACCCCCGAGGAACACCACTCATCACTGATCTCCATCCAGACATTGAGCCACTGATCACTTTTGCCAGTGATCTTGTCTGGGAGGATCTCTCTCCCACATCAGGAAGATTACTGTGGGATTTTCCATGCTTCTGTTCAGATTCCTTTCAGATGCATTCAGATGAGAGAGTTGTGCTGGGATTTGATGCAGAGAAATCCATCAGCACTACATTCACAAGCCCTATTTGCACTCTGCACACACAAGTCTGCTTCTAAATTGAAAAAAAAAAGAAGAAGAAGAAAAAAAAGATAACATAGATTTTCAGTTCATCAAATTTTGAACATCCAAAGAAATCACTCCGTAAAAGATGGATAGCAAGATCTTCAGTCAGCACAGGTGTAGGCTCTGCTGGAAGTCTTCATACTCTCAGTGCAGTGCAGTATGCAAAATAATTATAGGTAAATCATAATGAGATCTTTATTATTTTTGTTTGGGGCTTGTAGTACTACACAGTGTGCAGCTCTACAGCAAGCTTTTGGCTCAGCATTGTTCGAATAGCAATTGTTTCCTACTTTAAAGTCATGACAATTTACCATTCTACTGAAATAAGAACAGTTAGATATTTCTTGCACACACACCTGCCAGTGATCCTTTTTTTGCTTAATAGGGACAAGGGAGCAGTGACTGTTGCAGCCTCTCATCTTCTCACTTCTCTTTTTCTCTCTTCTTACTCATTTTCTGTTTGTTTTTACAGTTGGGTGATGTTTATGTTTTTATGACTATAAGAGTACTGCAGAGAAACTTCTTATTCTAGGTATGAATGACAAAAATCTTTTTATTCCTTTTGTGTTCTTACTGTTTTCCACAGTTTCCAACACAGTGATGTGCTGCACTTTGTACCAATTAGATTTTCTGCAAAGTTCCATGGTAATGAGTGATCAATACTCTGTTTTTGCCAACAGAGAGCATCGATGAGCAAATGCCAAAAGCACAGCAAGCATGATAAGCTGTGGCGGAGGTCAATACCAGTATGTACACAATGTTCCTTTTTGCTACCACTGTCATTATTTGCTGAGCACTTTCTGTTTGCCATGGACCAGATCCTGACAAAAATTACCCTGACAGCAAATCTTTTGCCAATTTCAGGGGGCTTTATAACTTCCCCTCAACAGGACTTACATAAATTACTGGAGGTTAATTGAACAAGCCACTCCAGCTCTCTTTAAATCTCCCACCAGTTCGGTTCTGCCCCATTTTCACCACTTTCTAACTTGCTTGACTCCCCTTCTTCACCACTGAGACTCAGTTAGAGACTCACAGGCATCAAATTGACATGTCATTAAGTCTGTTAAGAAGGAAAACTGCTCTCCCTCTCTGTACGATCATAAAACCTTTTTTACCATTACAGTGTTAAGGTTTCAGCCTATGCTAAGACAGCTGCTTCAATTTTTGGGTAGAAGAGGACTGCAGTGGTTGCTGAGTGTGGTGAGACACCGTGTCCTGCTGAGATTGGGCAGCATTTGTTGCCAAGAGTCGACTCAATAAAAACCCAGATGCTTAACTGCCTATCTATATTAATATGCACTGATCCAAATGCCAGCTCATTGGTACACCAGCGATAGTCTTCTTGGTTTTGGTTTATCCTTTGCAAATCTAAAATGCAACTGGAAGTCAGATGGCCTTCTGATAACATTGTGAAGGTGAACTGAGAGGTCTTCCTTTATGTGCAAAGCAATGGCCACTGTGACTAACCTATACAGCAGGGATATTTGGAGGCACCAAGGGAAGAGCACTCCCCATACTGATGAGAAATTATGCAGACTCCCAGGCTGCAGCTGTGGAGCATGATGGCTGACAGCACAAATCCGTGAAGGGAGCACTGACTGTGACATTAACCAGTTTTCATAGTTTATTTCCCTGCCTGGCTTTCCTCCAAATGAAATTTATTCTGTGAGTTTTTGTTTGTTTTGTTGGTTTGGTGCAGAGGAATATGACTTTTGTTCATTGTAAAGAAAGCATGAATTTGTGGTCTTCAGATAAATTCTCAGTTTAGAAAAGTTGACTAGTGGTAAAACATGAGTTCAGGCTCAGCATAAGGTGAGAAGGCTTTGAAGTTGTAGTTGGTGCTGCCTGAGCTGCGTTTTGAGAGCCATAAAACATAAAATTGGCCAGATGTTACTTTAATGTTAAACTCCTTCAGTAGACAGACTAAGTCCAATTAAATATGTTGCACTGTATTCAAAGTGGTGTAAGAACTGAGACTTGGATCTTGCAGCCGATGTGAACTTCTTGAGTACTTCCACACACCTGAACAACTTCTGATCTGCTGGCTAGCAGAAGGAAGTGCTGTACTCTTAATCTGGGATTTGCTGTTCCTTTCCAGCTTAAACTCCCTGTCTTCCCTGCAACACATATGAGGACACACGACCTTGAAGAAAAAATTTGCGTCTGTTCACTATGTCTTCTTTCCACAGGGGACAAAGAAAAGAAATGGTCGCAACACAAAACATGTTGTTTAAACAAGGTTCATCACTTGAAATAACTCTGAGTCTTTTTTTCTGTTATTTATTTTTATCTGCTTCCACTGGTAGCAGATAAGGTACATCCAGAAAACAGTCTGCAATATAATAACCAGGAATTTCAGCAGCTTTTACATTGGAAAAAAATTAAGTAAAAAAAAAAAAAAAAAAAAAAAAAAAAGGAAGTAGAGAACATAATCAAAAGCATTGGAACGATTTTATGTTCCATTCTTGGTCTGGTATTCAGAGGAAAGGATGGGGGTATGGTGCTAAGCAATGGTCCTACGCTCAGACTTGTGGAGAACACAGTTTCTGCAGTCATATTATGCAATATGTTTACCGGGTGCTACTGAGAATACAAAGTGGAGGGGGGGGGGAGAGGAAAGAAGGTAAAATAAAATGAGACCGTTTATGAGTAGATCATATAACCCAGAGGAAAATGGCTTTGACTTGTTTAGCAGAGGAATTTGAACTTTCTACTAAACTTCTTCCAAGAGCAAATCTCAGTTGCTTGTCACTACCCTCAGATCATTGTGGGAATAATACCACAGTCTGTTGATGCCACAAATCTGTCGATAAGTTCTACAGATTTATACCAGTATAATCATTCTTCTTGCTTACAATAGGAATTCATTCTCTCCTTTACATGTGAGAAATGAAACACATCTTCTCCCTACAGTATTAATAGTCTTCTGCAATTTGAATGAGTTTTCTGCCATGTTACAACCCAAACTGCTAGGTGGTTAAAGAATGAAAATTACTGAAAACGGAACCTTCTAAGAAATTCAGCATTTGTGTCAAACTGTATTCCAACCCACAGATGAACTAAGTAATGAAACAACACAGATTCAATAAACTTTCCATATGGCTACATGCATTAAGAAATGGTGTATATGCCAAATACAATGACATTTTGTAATTATTTACAGAAAAAGGACTGGATCTCATTCCTCTCTTCACTACAGTTGTGAATCACTTCACCACAGTTGTGAATCACGTCACCAGAAGTGATTGTGCTATTGCAGTGTTGTCTCTCGTGTTTTACCTTTCCACAGTGCAGCTGACTCTAGCTCTATCCTAAAGGACATCCTAAACGTACGTTTGTAGACACCCACAGTAGATCTCCTCTAATTGTCACAGTGCTTCCAGTAGCATAGGCTTTATTACTTCGCCATTATGTTCAGTATTTGCTTGGTGTCTTTGACAACAGAAGCAGCGGGCCGAAGTGCCACGGTCAACTCTTGGCACATCGGTTTATGATATGCTACAGCTTAGCCACATTCAAATTTGAAAAAATATATGCAATAAGACATAGAAAAGAGCAAATTTGTATTTCATTAAGTCTCTTCTGATTTTTTTTCTAGGTCTTAGATTCATATACCTAACAAATATCCTCAATATTCTAGCAGATACCACTGCAGGTGATTAGCCCTTTGCAGATAACCCTTTTATGAGGCAGGTCAACATTTTTATATTTGATTTTCTGTCACAAGGACTAATGTCAAAATGTTTAATGGGGTGAAAGTCTAATTACATTCAAATGTGAAACAGAAAGGCAGTTACATTTTAACATACTCTATTTTAGAAAGTATCTTTGCATCCTGCAGACCCAGCATCTTGGCCTATAGGAATCATATCTCAGCAATGCATGAGCCACGTTCTCGTCCTTCTCTGCTGATCTTCAGTCCTGCTGCAGCCTCACCTCCACCATTCATATCAGGCATTGAGGGATGGTGCCAACTCACATCATGAGCCCAGAACAGTGCTGTGGTTTAACCCAATCCATTCCCAAGTGAAGAACACAAGGCCTATTTCCTCAGTTTTTGTGGTTTGCAAGCTCTAGTTTTGCCATCTCCACTTGTTTTATGGTATTTTAAGAGGCAGGATTTCAAAAACAGCCATAATACAATGCAGACTCCCATTAACATCAACAAAAGCTTTGTTAGCACTCAGTTGTCTGAGATTGAAGGTTGAATGAAGATAAAGCACAAGAATGTCACGGAATCACAAAATCACAGTATGGCCAGGGCTGGAAGGGACATCAAGGATCATGAATCTCCAATCCCCCTGCCACCAATCTCCACATTTAATACTACACCAGGCTGCCCAGGGCCCCAACTGGCCTTGAACACCTCTAGGTATGGGGCATCCACAACCTCTCTGGGCAGCCTGAATGCCATCTTTGGTACAGTCTGGAGCAATCCAGACTTACAACTTTTGATGAACTTAAAGAAACTTTTGTACTGAGATGGTTCTCTGGTGAATATGCACTCCAGGTAGGATAGCTCGGACAATTGGTCTCTGCTTAGAAGTACTTAGTTACACAGCAAAAAAACCCTATTAAAATCATCTTAGGAGTTATTAAACGTAAATAGCCCACTACAGTGCAGCCAAAAGCTATCTTTCATTAGGTTGGACTCCTGGATATAGATGGCCAGAGGGCCACTGAGCTCCAGAATCAAATGGATTCAAATTTAAGGCATACAACATTGGATGCTGGGTTTTTGGTCCAAGCCCAAATCTGAATTAAATAAAAATGCTTATCATTAAAACACCAATATAAAAGCTTTTAAGCAATGCTTTTAAAACCTTTAAACATGTACTGTGACCCTCAGAAGCACTTCATTTTTAATACACATTGAAGATCTATTACTACTGAATTGGCACATTTTGCAATGTGTCATGTACTTTTCAAACATTAAATCACCCTAGCGTTGCCATCACTTCAATAATATGATTCCATTGCAGTAGTGTCCTGGCTGCTCTCTGTTACATGCCTTTGCTGGAAGGAAAATGAATCTCTCCAAAGCTGCATAGAGACCATCATTATATGTTGCTGGCAGTGAGCACAGCCCAGTGAGCACAGGAAGGCTGGGAGTTCTTGGGATGCAGTAGTATTGATGGGATAGAAGGGAGCTGGAGCCATGGCTGGAGAAGGGAGATCAGTATTTGGGCACTCAGATGCCCTCCTTAGCTCAAGGTGCCCTGCAAATCTTGCATCAGTGGAACATTATTTTTAAACACTCATCTATGCTCTATTCCAACTGCTGCACTTTGTTATGCTATTTTAGATAACATTTATTGTCCTTACTCTTTGTTGTTCTATAACGAGCCTTCTGTAGATTTATTTATGGTAATGTAGATAACCAAGAAACAAGCTGCTGTGTAAATGCAAAAGAGATATTTTCTGGCTATTCTTCAAACAAGCTCCGCAAATAGAGTGGCACACTAAGCCGCTGCCTCATCTGTGACAGCATACCTTGCTGCTCCTGCTGTACACTTGTGGCAAAGCTATCAATCAGATCAAGAGGCACTGTCATGGCCATTTTGTTTGGGAATGACTGACATAAGAGATTAATGTCACGTCATGGGCTAAAGCTGAAAAATAATGGTGGAATTCATCTAGCTAAATGTGCACAACTGCATTTAAGCTGAGCATTCCTGGATCCCTTCGTGGTTGGTGGAAAGAAACAGGCATGTCCAGAAGACAGTACTTGTCCTTATGGGAGCATCTATCACAAAGTCAAATTATGACAAAAAGTGCTTATTTTCCACTGTAGACTGTACAGGCTAGTGACTTAGATATAATACATGGCAGTACTGTAGACAACTGAAGTCACACAAATGACATAGCTGTCTGTGGAATGTTAACTTCTGTTAGCTTACAGCAGTTCCCAAATGTTTTTGGAGTCATATTCTGACTTGTGACTAATCCTCAAATCTTTTTCCCAAAAATATCATAAAAGAATGCTTTTGATGAGATGAGGTGGCTCAGTATCCTTATCTGGAAATAACAAGTTATAGTTCTTTTGAGACAAAACATACTCGCAAAGACTTCTGGAAAGCACAGATTAAATTTGACTTCACTGTTGTTTTCATATATCGTAGAGTCATAGAAACATAGAGTGGCTTAGATTGAAAGGAATATTAATGATCACTGAGTTCCAACCCCCTGACATCAGCAGGATTACTACCCACCAGCTCAGGCTGCCCAGGGCCCCATCCAGCCTGGTCTTGGATACCTCCAGAGATGGGGCACCTACAACCTCTCTGGACAGCTTGTGCCAGTGCCTCACTGCCCTCTGAGTAAAGAATTTTCTCCTGATATCTAACATAAATCTCCCCTCTTTTAGTTTGAAGCCATTCCCCTCTGCCCTATCACCATTAGACCATTATGTTTCTGCTTGTGCTGAATAGCAGAGAGTGAGTGAGCCAAGCTAGGACCTCCATCTACGTCTTGCACATGTGGTCATGCGAGGCTGATTCCGTCTGGCTGAGGATCATTGTGCTCTGAGGTGTCCAGGTCAGCTGAACCCTGTGTTGGCCACATTCCGGAAAGATGACCAGGGGCTTTGAAGCTGTGAGTTCTCTGACTTTGGGACAGTCCATAGGACTTACAAAATAGCCATACATTGCTCACAAAGAAGCCTGGCCACGAGCAGATGCAGTTGTTTGGTTTGTGTTCTGTCCTAAACAATTATTTTCTGAAGTATGTTGGTTATCTCACAGACTTCTGCTCTGAAATCAGTTAGGAGGAGACAAGGTCCCATCAAGGATGGGGACAAAATGGAAGATGCATGAAGAACAGCTGAGGTCCCTGATTTGTTCAGCCCAGAGTAGAGAAGGCCAAGGGGCAGCGCTGAGCTCTGCTCTGTGTGACAGCGACAGGGCCTGAGGGAACGGCATGGAGCTGCGTCAGGGGCTGAGGGAAAGGGTCTGCACCACAGGGCGGTGGGCATGGAACAGCCTGCCCAAGGCTGTGGGCACGGCCTTGAGGTGCTGGAGCTCAGGGTGCATTTGGACAGCGCTCTCAGACATTGGAATTGGATTTGGGGTGGTGCTGTGGAGCCAGGAGTTGGACTCAACGATCCTTATGGGTCCCTTTCAACTCGAGATATTCTATGACAATATGGCTGGTAGCGAAAGGCGCTGCTTATTTGTGACTGAGTCTGGAAAAGGCAAAAGTTGCAAAAAGAGCTTGCAGCTTGGTAGAAACAGAAGAAATAGGATGTAAAGGATGAAATTTAAGGCACAAATATTGTAGTGATGCTTTGGCTGGCAAGGAAACCTCAGATTTAGCACGTCTGTGCGTCACATCGCATTTACGGATGCTACAAACAAACATAGAAACACAGAGGAATGACAAACTGAAGTGGCAACACACTTGAGCTGGATGTGTTGTGTATTTTGGCTTTTTCAAATTAAAAATGCACTTCATGTGTTCCTTTTTGCAGAGAGGAAGCATGTGGTGAAGGGAAGCCTGCCAGAGCACTGGAAGATGATGTTTAGTGAAAAAAGAAGTAGAAAACTGTCTGCAAAATCCTCCGCTTTTTTGAAATGCTGGTGAAGCATCAAATGTGTAATGTCTTGTAGAAGCAGCATCACTTTTAGTGCACAATGACCAGTGGGATGGCAGTACTTGAAATCACATACAATGCTCCAGTTCTGTTGCTGTTCTGGATGACAGTAAACTGGAAATGCTGTCTGTTTCTCTGCCATAATTAGGTGACAGTTTTGCAGGGAATTTTTTTATCAAACACCTCTAAACTCTTTGCTTCAGGTTGCTGAGGAAAACAGCAGGTCATACGGGTTCAAAGAAAGAACAGTTTCACGGAGGCACAGCTGGAGGATTAATAACCACAGAAACAACAGCAATGTAAGGAGATTCTTGGATATGAAAATAGTTGGAAGCTGGGAGTATGTTAGGAAGAAATACTGTATGTGCTTGTTTGGTTTTCATGGTATAATCAGGTATTTGCCAAGGTTTCAATCTGAGTACGCAGTTGTTTCCAACACATTCCCTGTATTTCTGATGTATTCATACAACAGCTGGTGTACTACCAGCCGGGGATTTCACCCCCTTCAACAGTTAGTGATAATTTCCCAAATATTAACAAATTTACAACAGATCTCTTTAACAGGTGGCTGAGGAGTGTCAGAACCAGGAACAGATGCACGTCCGTGGCTTTGAGCACTACAACACCACCACACTTGAGGAAGTGCTGGTAATCCTATGAATCATAGAATCATTAAGGTAGGGGAGATCCCTAAGATCACCAAGTCTAACCGTCAGCCCATCCCCACTGTGCTCACTAAGTCATGTCCTTCAGAGCCTAAACTCCACATCTCTTGAACACCTTCAGGAACAGCGACTCCATCACCTCTCTGAACAGCCTGTTCCAGCTATTACTTCTAAACAAAAGGATATTGCTAAGATGATGTTTCAAAGTAATGTCAATCAAACAAAAATCTATGCAATTCTTTAGTTTTTACCTTAAAGTCTCGAAAGTATTAATATTACTCACACACAAAGCTAAAATTAGGGCAATTACACTCTGAGATGGTAAGATGACGTAATGCAAACAAGAGAGGGTCACAATGCAAATAGCAGGTCCCCTCTTATTGAAAAAATTTCAGTGAGGTGTGTTAGAGGAAGCAATGAATGTCTTCCATGCACTTTTAAAAACAACTTCAGATGTCAAAAGACTCAAAGACAAAATGATATGTAAAACTGTCAGGAAACTGAAAGTAATTTTCATCTCAAAATGGTGAAAATATCCTGGCAAATAGAGATAATAACAGTGTTTTATCAGTGGAGGACAGCAACCATTTCACCAACTCAGTGCCCTGATTCTGTGTGCAGTCTATGCGTCCACTGCAACTGTGAATTCAGTCACTTTATCTCAAAAAAAAAACCAAAAAAAAAAAAAAAAACAGAAGAGAAGATGAATTCATTCCTCTCTAGCTGGCACTTCGAGCAGCTGAATATGCTTCGGTTTTACAAAGGCTTTGCAAGTGACTTTGAACATTACAGGAAAATGTTGCTGGAGGTCTTGGGGAATTCAGAGCATCCAACTCTGACAATGTGTTACAAAGAGAATATGTAATTTTGCAAGCATTTACTCAGCTTTCAGCTTTCCTGGGATGTTGAAAGCTACATGAAACTATAATGAAAATTCTGTTTTTCCTCATTTACAGACTCCAAACTGATGGTATATATAGGCAAACATCAAGATATTCTGTTCAAAATTGTACTTATCTAATTAGTATTTGAAAACTAGTCTCAGTATAATATGCTTAAATATGACCTGCTGTAGATCAGCACCTTAAATGACGTAAAGTGTCATTCAACACAGTCTTCTCTTACAGAAGCTTTCTGAATTTGTTTGTTGTTTCAATGTCAGATTGATGAAAAATTGGAATGCATAGTATGCTCTCATAAATACACATAGATCCTGGTTTTGAGATTTTCTTAGAAGTTACAGGATCCAATAAATCCAAGACCCAGGGACTTCCCCTGCTGCTGCCAGCTGACAGTTCCAGCTGCAGCTCTGCATCCCATATCTGGCCAGCTAGAGGGTCACACGTGTTCATTATGCAAGGGAACAAGGTTTTTATTTTTTTCTTAGCATCACATTTCCCACTTACAACATTTTAATCAGGAAAAACATGAAATGGTAAGTCTGCCATTTTTCTCTGTTTCTTAATGCACAGATTTTCCAGAGCTGCTCTAATGTGACATTACTGTAATGCTGATTCATTATGCAAAAAGGGGAGGAAAGGAAAACATCCATGGAAATCTCAAGTTCTATTAAAGGAAGCCTCAGGACATGCTGAATGAAGAATTATAAAACAGATAGAATTGAAACATTTCCACAGTAAAGGCAAATGCGGAAATAAAAAAATAGATCAGGAAAAAGTGAGAAAAGGATTAATTGTTAATTTAGATTTTGCTAGTCAGCTCACCAGTATTTACAGTGGAACTACAGTAGATTACTAGATAGGTGAGAAAGCAGAGACCTGTAATTCTGTTATGACACAGGTATATCCCCACACAGGTGGGGATACAGTGAAAATTCCAGTCATTCCTTAATGCACACTAGTGAGGAATGGCTATGGAGACAAAGCAGATAAAGACTTCATAGGTAATTTACTCTTTACTGCAACAAAAACTTTATTGACTGTAGATATCCATATGGTACACGAAAACTGTGGGAGTAACAGCAACCAAATGGAATAAATATTTGTCTCGAGAGGATCAGAAACTTCATCACATCATGAGACGATACAGTATTATCCCAGAAAAAGAAAAAAAATAAAATAAACAAGTTTTTCTAAGCAAAGACTTTGAGATTTCTCAATTATATTTTCTATCCACTCTCTGTGGGGACAGTTAGTCTCTTTAGTGTCATTCTTCCCAGTACAGCCCCTTTAAAGCTTCAGAAACATTTAATGCTTGAGCACCACAGAATATTTCCAGGAATTATCATTTTATTAAATAATGTTCTTTGACTGATTTCAAAGCCAGTTAATTTTCTGTAGGTGTACTTACATCAAAATTTAACTGCAAAAATCTCTTTGAATCATTTGACTTGAACATCAATTCAAAATATCCACAGAAAACTTCTATTTAAATTGGAAGAGTTAGCCCATGAAGATCTGTCCAAAGCGGTGTACTCACTCAATAAATTAACAGAGAATAATGTGTTGTTTACCATAAAGCTTTACTTCAGGTTGATGAAGTCTCCTCTGGAGATGTTTAAGACCTGCCTGGATGCCTACCTGTGCAGCCTGCTGTAGAGGGGCTGCTTTGCAGGGGGCTTGGACTCCACAATCTCTGGAGGTCCCTTCCAACCTCTACAATTCTGTGATTCTGTGATTCTGTGACCATGGGCGTAAATAGAGAGGGAAAAGGAGGCTGAATAGGGGTGTTGTGTAAGGATTAGATTGAGGGTGCCAAGAAGATACAGTCCACCAATAGGATTCGCCATTTAGTTCTTGTTATTGCCACGATTCAGCCACCACCCGGTACCTATTATCCACAAAGTCCTCAGAAATCTAAATCTTGGTGGAAAAAAGGGGGTCTGAATTACCCACTGCAAATACGAGTCTACATAATAACAAGCATTCAAAGGCATTCTGGGGAGCCTTATTCCCTGAGGAAGTTATTTAATTAAGACCGATTCTCCTTTCATCTGAAATGATGCAAATCCATAAAGTTGGAAATAGCTATTTGGAGACACTACTGTAAGAGTGGTGAAGATCAGGCTTAGCGTTATCAAGATGTACTCAGCAGGACAGCACATTGACAAGAGGTTACCAGATGATGAGCACCAAACAAAAAGGTGGCTGAGGAACTTGCAATTGGATATGAGGCAGTAGCAGTTCCCAGTGATTTCAATTGAAGCTAAATCTAAGCTATATGATTAAATCTCAGAATGGCTTCATCTGGGAGGAATCTTAACAATCCAAACCCATGCTGTGGGCAGGGCTACCAGCCACCCACCGTATCAGGATGCCCAGGGCTCCACCCACCTTGGTCTTGAACGCTCCAGGGATGGAACATCCACAGCTCTCTAGGCAGCCTGTGGCAGTGCATGCCTTCTGAGTATATAATTTCCTCTGGACATCTAACATAAATCTCCCCTCTTTTACTTTTAAGCCCCCCTGCCCTCCCCCCCCAGTATCACACCATGTAGAAAGTGTAGATCCCAGTATCATGGATGGTTTATTCCTGGGTGACTCTCTAGCACAAATTGAGACAGAAATGCTTTTCACACCTCTTTAATCCAGCTGAACCTCTGGTTCAATTGCCTCCCACTTCACTCCTATAATTTGCAACAAATTTGTAGCAGTTCCAAATGATTATGGCCAATTTCCCAGCTGGCAATATCAATAATGAACAGAAAAAGCAATTTTATTTACCTCAGCCAAGTTTGGATTCCCACGCATCCTTAAATCTTATTTTGACAGCTATTTCTACACAAGCCCAATTTGAAGGAATGGAAGTGACAGGTGGCAGGAGCAATAATTTCTACTTCTGTGAGGTTTCTCACAACTCTAAATAGTTTTGATTGATGTTTGTGCTTCTCACTTTCTATCCATCATCGCTCATATATCAGAGAGAACTGATTGTTCAGGAAGTAAACAATTCCCTTCCCTGATGATGGTATCACTGCATCAATGAACAAAGGAAGAGCCACTGATGTTACCTATCTGGACTTCAGTAAGGCCTCTGACATGGTACTTCACCACGTTCTTCTCTCCAAATTGGAAATATATGGATTGATGAGTGGACTGTTCACTGGACAAAGAGCTGGCTGCAGGATGGAGTCCATAGAGTGGCTCAATGTCTGGATGGAGATCAGTGATGTGTGGTGTCCCACACGAGTCAATACTGAGGCAGGTGCTCTTCAGCACATACATCAGTGACATTGACAGTGGGATCGAGTGCACCCTCAGCAAGTTTGTGGATGACACCAAGCTGTTGGGTGCAGTGGACACATATGAGGGATAGAATGCCATCCAGAGGGATCTAGACAGGCTGAGAAGTGGGCCCAGGAGAATCTCATGAGGTTCAACAAATCCAAGTGCAAGGACTTGCACCTCTGTCATGGCAACAACCACTACCTATACAAGCTGAGGGGTGAAAGGATTGAGAAGAGTCCTGACAAAAAGGACCTGGGGGTACTGGTGGATGGGAAGCAGGATATGAGCCAGCAATGTGCCCTTGCAGCCCAGAAAGCCAACCATATCCTGGGCTGCATCCAAAGCAGCATGGCCAGCCGGGTGAGGGAGTGATTCTGCCCCTCTGCTCTGCACTGGTGAGGCCTCACCTGGAGTACTGCGTCCAAATGTGGAGTCTTCAATACAGGAGAGACATGGAGCTGTTGGAGTGCATCCGGAGGAGGGCCACAAAAATGATCCAAGGGACGGAACACCTCTCCTATGAGGACAGGCTGAGAGAGCTTGGACTGTTCATCCTGGAGAAGAGAAGGCTGCGGGGAGACCTGAGAGTGGCCTTTTGGTATCTAAAGGGAGCTACAGGAAAGAAGGGGATGGACTCTTTAGCAAGATCTGTGGTGATAGGAAAAGGAGAAATGGTTCCAAGCTTAAAGAGGGGAGATTTAGGTTAGATACAAGGAAGAAGTCTTTTAAAGTGAGGGTGGTGAAGCACTGGCACAGGTTGCCCAGATATGTGAAAGCCTCCATCCATGGAGACTTTCAAGGTGAGGCTGGATCAGGCCCTGGGCAGCATAATCTAGCTGAGTATGTTGTTGTTCATTGCTGGGGAGCTGGACTAGATGACCTTTAAAGGTCTCCTACAACTCTAAGGATTTTATGATTCTCAGTCCAGTTCTTGTGCAGATAACTCTAATTTCTACATAGGTTGATCTGAAAGTAATAGCACATCAATACTGTAGTCATGGTGTTCTGAAGAACAGCAGGTTTGAAACTGGATATAGATAGCTACTTTTATTTCAGCAACATTTCTTATTTTTCAAGAAATATCTTAAATTTCCACATTATTGCAAACATGAAAGATTCATTATTGTGGCACAAACACTGTAAAAATATCTCCCAGCGGTGTTATTGGTATAATAGTTTGAACCTAGAATCAAAGTTTTATATTATTCGTCTTGGTGAATAACAATTCATTTTACTTGCATTAAATGAGATGAATCGATTCCAGTTTTCTATGTCAAAGACAACATATTTAGAAAACGTAGCTATCATTGTCAAATTCTACCCATGATGCCTACAGAAAGTTTCCTTGTAGTGCTGGTATCACAAAGCTGCTCACGAAATTTTCTTCTCTGGAGGTATACATAGAGAGGCAGCAGAACATCTTCATTGTGTCTCAAGCTTTTATCTTCAAGAGATCTTTTCAACATTCTGCTCCTAAAGGCTTTGCGTGTGAGTAAACCTGAGGTCTAATTTGCTGGCTGAATCACTTATATTTCTCATTCAGAAGTTTTGCACACAGGCTCATGATGATTAATAGAGTAAAATCAATTGGAAACAATAAATCCATTCCTTCTTTGAAAAGGACAAAACTCTTCTACTCTCTCATCAGTTACATTTTGTGTAATATTCACCTATGTTGAGTTTATATTGTATGAGGGCCCAACAGCTCCATCTGCCAGGAGAGAAGATGTTGTGTTTGAAAATATCAAAACAATAGAAAAGCCGTGGTGAGCACTGAAGTTGAACAATAGGGAAGAGAATGGAGATTAGTGTCTCAGCGTACCAAATGAGGTAATAATAATCATTTGTGTAGATAATAACCATATACATAGAGAAGCTGCTCTACACACAGGCCTCAAGCAGATGGTTCATAAGGTGGAAACTGAGAGTGCAGTGTCCCTCCCGCTGTAAGCAAAGATCAGGTTCATGATCACCTGAGGAACCTAAATGTCCATAAGTCTATGGATCACCTGAGGAACCTAAATGTCCATAAGTCTATGGATCCTGATTAGATGCATCCCAGAGTCCTAGAGAATTGGCTGACATAGTCACCAAGACACTCTCAATACAGGTGAAATCCCTGGTGATCGGAAAAGAGGCAATGTCATATCCATTTTTAAGAAGGGTAGAAAGAATGGCCCAGGGAACTCCCAGCCTGTCAGTCTCACCTCTGTGCCAGGAAGGATCATGAAGGAGATTCTCCTGGAACGCCAGGGTGCATGGAAGAAGGGGAAGTGATACGGGATAACCAGCATGGCTTCACCAAGGGAAGGTCCTGCCTGACCAACCTGGTTGCTTTTTATGATAATCTAACAGTGGCAGCGGACAAGGGAAGAGCCACTGATGTCATCTACATGGACTTCAGTAAGGCCTTTGACACAGTCCCCCCACAACGTCCTTCTCTCCTCACTGGAAAGAGAAGAAATTAGTGAGTAGGCTATTTGATGGTTGAGGAAGTGGTTGTGAGATCATACCCAGAGAGTGGTGGTCAACAATTCAATGCCTGGATGGAGATCAGTGTCCCTCAGGGGTCAATACTTGGGCAGGTACTCTTTAATATCCTCATCAGTGACACAGACAGTGGGATCAAGTCCACTCTCACCAAGTTTGTGGATGACACCAGTCCATGGAGTGTGGTTGACACACCCAAGAGGTGAGATACCATCCAGAGAGACTTGGATAGGCTCAAGCAGTGGGCCCAGGAGAACCTCATGAGGTTCAACATATCCAAGTGCAAGGTCTTGCACCAGGGTCACGGCAACCCCTGCTATCAGTACAAGCTAGGGGATGAAATGATTGAGCGCAGACCTGGCAAAAACAACTGGTGGTACTCACCAGAGGGGAGACTTAGGCTGAATATAAGGAAAAAGTCTTTTACAGTGAGGATGATGAGGCACTGACACAGGTTTCCCAGAGAGGTATTGGATGCCTTGTCCTTGCAGACACTCAAAGTATGGACATCAGGGGTTTTGAGCACCTGATGGAGCTGCAGGTGTCCCTGTTCATTGCAGGGAGGTTGAACTAGGTGGCCTTTAGAAGTCCCTTCTAACTCTAACTGATATAATTCTATGATTTTATAAGAAGGATACCATCACCAAGAGTAATGGTAACAAAAGTGGCAGCCAAAATGGAAGGTTCAGGGCAAGTAAGAGCAACTAGGATAATCTGTGCAGGCGTTGGTGGCATAGCTGATAAATGCAGACTTGGACTTCCTCACTTTATTGAAGCTTATTGGAAGTAAACAGAAACCAAGCATTCATTGTCTTCCACATAAGATTCTGTTTTTCTTCATGATTGCTTTAAGCTGATTTTCTTCCACATCTGGATGCAAAAATGAAATTTCTGCTTCCACAGAAAGAGAATCTAAAAATATTTTCATTTGAACATAGCGTTTGGTTTCATAGCAGTAAAGCTTTTTCTTTGGATTTCAAAAGTTGGACCAAAATAGTAGCATCTTAAAATTATATAATAAAAAACACTACTGGAAATAATATATAAGCATAGAAGTATATATGGATAAATACAATTACACTGTATTAAACAGTGTTCTTCAAATAACGTGTAAGTATATAAACATGTAATGTATACAGATAAACTAACAAATTAATGACAAAAAATTGTGTCACATTTTGAAATAAAGCAAGGCAGTCTGATAATTTTTTTTCAACATTTTCCTTGTTTACTTCAAGTTACTTCCTTAGAAATGCTTTCACTGCATCAAAATGACATTTTTCTGGTGAGTATATTCCTACTAGAATTTTTTAACTCACTGTGCAGATACGTATTGCAATAGGAGAATAGATAGTACTGGAGAAAAGCCTAGAAATCACTGTTTTCCACATGTAATCTGCAAGCAGATGCACTGAGGACACTTGCTGACATTCTTCCACTTGTTTTTATGCTTTCCTAAAGGTTCCATCTTATCTTGTGAGCTCCCTCTGTTATATTGCTATCAAAAGTAGATTTGGCAGTACAGAAGGGTATTCAACCACAAGGTTTTCTCTGCATTTAAATGAGACTTTGGGAGTATTTATTAATGAAATTTCAATATTTATTTTTGAAACAGCACCTTGACTGCATCTAATATTCAGAGCTTTGTGTACAACCCTATCAAATGCTGGTGAAACGTGAAATACAGTTTTCAAATTAGTAGAATAAAATGTATTCATGAAGGTACGATGAATGTGTTTTATTTTTTTAATTTTCATCTTTACAGACACGCATGCACAGAGACGAGGAATGGGCATAACCCAAACCTGGCTGTGGAGGAGCAGAGCGCAGGCTGTCAGGGAGCCCTGTGCATGGCTCACAGCACAACAGCACACAGCAAGCAGGACTAATGGAATGGGCTGCCTCATCCCCTGGGCTACCACAAAAACCTACTTCCCACTGACATCCGTATCTGAACCTACGCCTTAAAATTAAATGTTGCATAGTCTGTCACCAAAGACCTATCCCTAGCAATGCCTTCTTCTGCCATCTTTTTATTTGGGCCAACACTATCAGGGGATGTATCATTCAGATGATGAATTTCGCAAGTTCCCTTGATGTAGCAGGCAGACAAATGGTTTGGAGAGAGCTTTCCAAGTAAAGGTCAAAATCTAGCAATCTGCAAATATAAAATTTCTCAAGAAAGAATCAAAGGTATTGGCAATGTGGCAACTGTGGTAGTCCAGTGAATGTGCAGTCCCTGATGGTGATAAAAACTGCAGGTCTTTAAAACAGGGGGAAATAGAGAAACTTGGAAACAAGAAGTGGCTGAAGCCATTTCTTCAGTCTCTTGTTCCAACAACAAAGCACATTTTTAGTTGCTCTTGGTAAGGGGAAAAGTAGCAATGCACATATCTAAGTATATTTATCTATAGATGTGTATGTGTCTATATATATGCATATCAGTCAACATAGAAGACTGAGCATGACTCTCCAGTGGGAATGAGGTGTTTGAAATCAAACTTTGTAGCAAAGAAAATACAAAGTAAAAAATACAAACAGAGTGTTTCTTTTTGCTAATAAGAATGACATCACAGCTTGCCTGAACCCTCCTCGGACTTTGGTTCTCAAGCCCTACACATTGACTCAGAAGTAATCAATCTTCTCTGATCCTGAAATCAATAATTATTCCTACAAATAGAGGGAGAGGTCCCATGGCAGCTGGAGTTTGGCTGCAGGCATGCTATTTGCTCATGAAAAACTGAGAAGGAAGAAAGAGAAAGGACATAATGAGCAATATTTTCAGCCTGCACCTCTATCTAGTAATTAATTCCTTGTAGTCAAATGGATTGTGATATTATTCCTATTTTCTTACTTGTCACAACAGGGTCAGTCGAACCATTTCTATGGCAACATAGGTCTCTCTGCAGTATAATATATGCTCATAAATTGGGAGCACAGTGCTCCTCCGTGACAGCCGCAGGGAAGTGGAATACCTGAGTCCAGCTGAGCAGCTGACAAGATGACATTTTAGTATTGACTCTAGAACCAAATTAGAATTGCATCTGAAAATAAACCCAGGATTGAGAATGGAAAATGTAACTAGAACACAACCTAAGTTAGGAATCAAGGTCACACCTTGTCATAAACAGATCTTTGTTCCAATATTTGCTTAAAAGTTCCAACCATCTGTTCTTTTGGAAGTGGGAATGGGAATGCTCTGCTGTTAACAAGAGTTATTCATGGGAGCAGATAGGTTAAAGTGGGGCTTGGGGAGGGATAGAGGAGGGTTTAACCCTGCTTGGGTTACATGTTATTAGGGAGAGCTTGAAGAGGTATTGTAATGCATGAAGAAGGGAAGTGCACACTTGTGAGATCACACAGATCTCTATTCACACAGACTGAGTGTGAATAGAGTGATGTGGATGTGTTTCCCGTGTGCCTCCTGCATGCTGGCTGGGGATCCAGCTGGAAAACCTTCCTGTCTTCACTCACACATTGCCATGAGAAGAGCCTGCAGAATGCAGAAAGATGGGCTTCCACTGCTTGGTAGATGAATGATGCCCCTCAGTGAGGGCGTTATCCAAATAATCTGATATTTGATGGTTTTGCAATTTAGTTGTAAAAGCTTGCAGAGTGGAACACCATTAACAACAAAAGAGGCATTTGCTGTTGGTGTGTGTTCTGTGCGGAACTAGAAAGCAGATTCAACAGCTGCCCTCATTTTCTCCTTGTTGTTTTTGTTCTCTAGTAGCAAATTCTTCTCTATGGTATTGTGGTTGCCATACACTCCCCAAGCTGTGGCTCAGTGCCAGCGTGCCCCCTGGGACAGCAGCAGGTTCCAGAAGGAGCTGTGCATTTCAGATACCAGTGCCCATGTGCCCTGCACTGAGCCCGTCCCAGGGCAGGGCACACCTGGTGGGCATCCTTCTTGCCCTGCAGGCAGTTTGCAAATAAGAAATGGCTGTGATCACTCCAAAGCAAGTATGAATAATAAGCTATGCTCCTCAGACCATCCATCCATTTAGCCTCCCCCTGACCATCCATCATGCCTTTGCCATCATATCCCAAAACTGTTCCAAAACACAAGGCTAGCTTGTGTGTTTCATTAGGGACCATGTTTAGATTGTTTTCAAACTGCCCCCACCTTTGATGAATGACAGCCCTACATCTTTTTTCCCTTTTACTTCCTATGACTTAAGAAATGCTTTCAATTTGCTGTAATGTAAAGAAAATGCAAGGTTGATTCAGGGTATAATTTAGCTTGCCTTTTGGCAGTTTCTCACCTTATCTCAGTGTTCCTGACCTCTAAAGTCGAAGATGATTTGAGTTAATTTACAGCTACTGTGCTCTGCAGCTGCCTGCAGTGCTCATACATTGGGTTCTGATGGTTCAGTGCTGGAGGACGTGACCACCAGGTGACAATAACCATTGGAACTGTTTGTGGCAGAGTTGTGTGGGCACATCTGCTTACACCACCGAGCATCTTGTGGCGTTAGATGACTCTGCAAATCAAAGAGGAGATTGGTACCTGATAAAACGAGATGGAAAGCAATACTTTGTCTGAATGCAGTGCCCAAGACTAAACACCTAGGCAAACATAAAACTCCAGCTACCTTGTGACATTGGTAAATGTCTGCTTTTCTGCAGCATGAAGAGAACTACTGGGGGTAAAAAAAAATCGCACACAAAGAAAAAAGCTATCTTCTGATAATAATCCTGCATTTTTACCAAAGAGGAATATATTCTATTGTTTTCATTAAAGCATATCGTAGAATTTGGTTTTATCAGTATCAGTACAATACCCAATATATCCTCAGTGGAAT
>JAOWBP010041577.1:0-20698 GCA_028571105.1 Tragopan temminckii
ACAGTTTTCTTTCTTTTTTTTTTTTTTTTTTGTTGCCTGTAGCCCTTTGATTGAAAACCAGAGTTACTCACTACCTGTGGAGATGGAACTCTCAAAGCTTGACTGCTGTATGAAAATGAAAAGAAAAAAGAAGTTGTTTTAAAAATAGTAACTTGAGTTTGTTACTGCAGGGAAATCTGATGTTCTGCAATAGATCACATGCTTCACTGTGAACTTTAAGCACTTTCCGTGTTCCTTCGGTGGCAGCAACACTATTGCTGTGAACACCTTTAGCAGCACTCTGCCTTTAACACTCTTGGTATATCTCTTTTATTCCTGTGTAGTTGGCCCCGACATAGCTGCAAAGGGAAATTGTTCCTCTGAGTCTGTGATACAGGTAATGAGGTTTTTTCACTTGTATTTCCATATCTACTGTACAGATGGATCCAGAGGCCTTTTCCAGCCGTTCTTTGTGATGCTGTGAAGTCACTATATCACTGTTCAACAAAAATCAGCGGATCAGAAGGCAAACTGGAAAATACACCAATACCATTTCTAAACTACTACTCCATTCATTTCTTCTTGTGTCAAACTGTAATTGAGGGATTGCAATGATGAAAGAATCATTCCTAAAATGCCATGTGTGGCCTCTCACTGTTTTGCAAAAAAATTTTGTGAAGAGATCTAAAAAACGTTGGGGATTTCAAGGGGAATTCCAGAAGCTGTTGGAATATTTTGTGTATGTTTTTTTTTTTAAACAGTAAAGGCAGCTTTCTGAGCCAGTGGTTTTGAATGTTGTTTCTTGTATGGTGCTGTGCCTGGTGTTGGACTACGAGACTGAAGCTGAGAAAAAATAAAAAAGGGAAGGTCTCATAGAAGTGCGGGGCTGCTCGGTGAGGTGCAAGAGTCCCTGTGGATTTTTACAACTTCTTTCTTACTATCTGTTCTTTTGAATGCACAACTGGTTTGTTCATTGCTTTAGGATAGTACTTTGTATGCTAAACTACTGTAAAAACACAGTTCTTATGCTTGTGTGAAAAACATGTTTTAATGCATACAGTATAGTGAATATAGTTTAAAATGCACTGAAACGAGAGCAGCGCTGACACTGAGTTCCCCCTATGCAGGAACAGCACAAATGATGGCTGGGTAGTCCTCCCAAAATACTTTCCAAAAGTGTGTTTTAAAATGATGCATCAGAGCCAGTGATGTAGATGAGTGGTTTGGTGCTATTTTTTTTTTTTTTTTTTAGCAAGAAGAGTCACTCTCTCATTTTCTTAAAGGAGGGGCTTGCTGTGCTGCTGGGGGAGGTTTGGGACTCAGGATCCAGTTGATTTTTTTGTTTTTATTTAGCTGGAAATTCTCATGTACAATCCTTCACTCTCATTATGTTCTTGAACTTCTTTTCCTTTCTGTAGTCCAGGCCAAGCGGGTAAACAGGGCCCAGCTTTCAGCAATTTAAAGCCTGAAAATATGTTTTAAAGCATAGTTCTAAGCTGCTTCTCGGTGTTCTCATAAATGTTTAAAATTAGAAACTTTTTTTTTCTGAGCCTGAAAGCATTCTTACATTTCAGGCTATTAGGATTATGGTAGATCATGAAAGGTTAGGATTTTTGAAAATACATCTGTATTTAATGCAAAGCTGTTCTTTGTTTTAAAAACGCTTTTGTTTTGGATTTGTGTTCAGTTTGATAGCATTTGGAAGCACGAAATCAGCCATGTTTACGGTACCATTAGATAGTGCATGTTTGCTGTTCAACAGAATGGTCGTCGTGAGTGCAGTTTGTTGTTTACCTTCAAGTCGGACAAGCTAACATCTGGTTTTGCACAGAAATTATAGTTTTAAATTGTTAAAATGAATGTTATTGTTTTTGTAGCTGTAGTTTTTTTGCCCTCTGATTTTTCATTAAATCTCTGTTTCAGCTTCGCTCTTAAACTTGAAAGCGGTTCCTCGTATGGAAAATTGTTCCTTCATCATCACACCATAAATAATCAAAGCTGGATGAGTTCCTCTGCTTCTCTGGCTTGCTGAGTATTGCCCTTCTCCAGCTGCAGAGCTACAGTTTCCTATGGCTAACATATGGCTAACCTATGGTTAACAACTATGCTGCCAGCATGGTTGCTGGCAGTAAATTTTTACTTCATTTACTTATTAGAATTTAGATGTCTGCTGTTTTGCTCCATCAGAGTTTCTGTCATACCTCATTAGATACTTATTCTATCCACTATTCACTGAGCTCCTTAGAGTCAGTGTCATAAGAAGGATGAACAGGTATTTAGGAGAGCAGATTTCAACCCTAACTTTGTGCAGCTGATGCTGACGTTTGAGAATCGCCAGCTTATCTAGGCTCAGCCATGTAGTATATTATATTTCTACAACGCATCCACCTACATACGCATCTGTTTTTGAAAGAAATGTATACTTCAGATTCAGCTCATGTCAGTTATGATTACCAAACCTGTACAATGTAGGTTTGTGATTATTATGCATAAAGATTAACACACTATTAACTATAGTAGGTTGACTTGTCAAGTTCCTTACGGCTCTAAAAATGAAAATCTCTTCGTGCTGAGTCTGACACAGAAAAGATCTGGTCTCATGGAGAAAATTCTGATAGCTTAAAAAGAATGGCAAAGTTTGTCCTCATTTCGCTGGGTGGTTTTATAGCTGATCTGTCACCATTTATGATTTCCTCCACTTTTTCTTAAAGTGCCCTAATTTTTCTTTGTTACTAAGACTGAGGAGGACCCAGGCAAGCAAGTGAGTTTCATGAAGACGTGTTGATTTCCTCTCCCCTTGCAGGCAGACACATCTGTGGATCGAATTGTCTGGGTGACCTTGCTGTGCAGGCACAGTGCAGGGCAACATGAAGATCTGGCTTCAGTGTGTGACTTTGTGGCTGACCTTTCTGCAGTTCCAAAGTAAAAATTGTGAATTTAAGTGGAAAAAATAGCATACTTTTCAGATATGAGTGAATTTCTAATTCCTTACAGGCAAACCCTTAAGAAATTCTAGAAGTGACAGTAATGTACCTCTATATTTGTGCTTTGTTCGACAATTTTATTTATGTAGTGGTACCAGCAGCATTCTAAAACTTGATAGGTCTGGGGCTCTCAAGTACAAAGGGAGCTTTCTCTGCTGCTTTTTTCACATTTTATTGACTTTTTCATGTAAGCATTAGAAATGATGGGATGAACTACAACTTCTGCTTCTTAAATTATTTTGCAGAAATTTGCAATTTAATCTAGAATAACAGATTAAGTCAGTGAAAAGAAAATTCTTTCAAAAAGAGATATGTAATCAGACTGTCCACATGTGGGTTTCTCTGCACACTGTAGTGAATGATATTTGTGGATGACAGACCTACTAGTAGATACCAACAGTTTCCTCTTACCCAGAGTTATTAAGAGTAGCCAAGGGAAGTGAGAATTTAAAAATTCCTTGCTATTTGAATTTTATTCAGTATTGCTGCTGTGCCAGTACACATCACGGCCCAAGGCATGATATTCAGGCATTTTCTAAGGCACTTGCAGCATGTAGTATAGTTCAGTGGAAGAAAGGAGAAGCAGTATGCAGAGCAGAGAGTAATGATGGAGAGCAACGCAATCCATTGAATGCAGGATGTGTGACTGGCCCTTGGTGACCTGCATGGTGCATGGAAGTTTCTGCTGCAGCCTTCCTCTGAACTTCTCCCTTTGATGCCTTAGTCACATGATTCTAGAGTCTGCTGTCGCTTGAGATATGTGAGCCTATAGCATCCCTGGCTTCCTGGGCCATAAGCTCATCCAAACAACAGAGCTGACTGTATTTGCCCCTCCTTTTGGGGCCTCAGATACAGACTTGGAGCTAGGTGAGCTCCATCCAGGCTGCTAGACCAGACCCGTCACCTCTCAGTTTACCAGGGAAAGCGTCTTTCAGCTTTATTCCAAGAAAGTGAAATCTAATGCTGCGTCCTGCAGAGCAGGAACATGACTCGCTCAGTTTCCTGCAGATACGTCACTGACGTGTAGCAGTCAGGAAAAAAAGCCAACTGTAGCTGTAAGAAACAGAAGTAGTTGAATATCATTTGAGGGTTTTCAGTGCCATTGGAAAAAGACAATGTCCCATCGCTAACATAGAAGTGTCTCATACAGGTGTGATAACATAAAGCAGCAAAGCTGAGACACTGATCTTTTTGCCCCTTTTTCCTTTCCTCTCTCTCTCTTCCTTTCTCCTCTTCCTTTTCTCTTTTTAAAGAGGTCTTGCCTTTTCTGCATCCTCTGTGAACCATTCTGGCTGAACACAGTTTTGAAATGACTGGACAAAGTCAAATGGTGCCATATATGATGTCTGTGCTGTGGCCGCAGCAGCTGCGCATGGCTTGGCAGGCTGGGGACGTGTGGGGCTGAGGCAGCTGCAGCAAGGCCCGGCAGCCCCATTGCAGCAACCCTGGCCTGCTTGGTGTCTTGGCAAAGAGTTCTGTCAGCGGCACCGCTGGCCTGTCCCCAACGGTTGGGCTGCCAGCGTTAATGAGGTGTCAGTGTGGGAGCTGGTATTTTAAGCACCGCTACAAGCAATTTTGTGACATTTGTAAAGAAAGAACCGAACTTGGGATAAAAAATCCCCCCAAGACCAAATAAAGTGATGGTTTCAGCTGGTGATGCCTCAGTAGTGAGAACATGTTTTGGCACGAAACCGCATCCTTTCTGTTGTTGTAGAGCCTGGCCAAGGCCTTTGTATACCTGCACAAAGGGCTCCTACTCGGACTGCTCTGCGCTTTCTGGGGCTTCGGGCTCCCTGCCTTTCATTCACAGTGAATGCACTGCTTTTTTCTACAGTTGATTTAGGATGAAAATAAAGCATTTTATTTCCTGTATGCTAAGTAATTTTGTGCAGCTTCGGGTTTAATCTGATTTCTGAACATATACCCGATCAAGGGGATCAATATACCTTCCTACAGCTAGAAGCAATAAATGACACAGCAAGGGAGGAAAGCAATAAATATCCCTTTGACCATACCTTTGAAGCAATGCAATCGCTTTTCAGTGGAAGTTTAATTTCTTCATGTTTTTAGTTAAAAGCTTTTATTAATTTTAACTGAAGTAAATATGTTATGCTTTGCTTTTCAAATCAATCCTTTTACAGCTTGGAGTCCTTGGAGCTTGAATCCTCTCCAGCCATATTCTGCTATCTGCCAATTCCTTGCTAAGTGCAAATCTGACACTGCTGCCAATAAATCCACCTTCATGCCATTTAAAGTCATCTGCCGTATTTCTGTGAAGCTAATCAAAGTCTGTGAGAAGACATTTTTTGAAGGGGACAGAATTCTGGCCATTTCAATTAAGTAAGTTAATTAAAATTAATAACAGTGAACTATGAAAGAGAGAAGTGGTACAGTTTGTCTGAACGCTCACTTATTTTTATTCTCCATTGCTGGAGGAGTTTTCCAGGGCAGAACTGATTTTTGTTCTGCTGCTGTTTGTGATGCTCTCCCTGCCCACTTTCAGACTCCTGAATGCAGTGAGCTCCGGCTCTGAGCTGATTGCATCCCTGTGAACACAAAGCTTCACATGCTTTATTTTTACCTGGTGAGACAGCTGGCCTGATAAATGGATGGGATGCCAGCACTGCAAGAGACAACGATGATGTCTGCACGGGTTCATGGTCTGCAGTTTTCCAGGAGCAGAATTTCCAATCCCTTTACATGCACGCATGAGCCACCAAACACAAACTTATGAAGAATTAAGTCTGCAGAACATTTTTTTTGGACTCTGTAGAGCCATACTGTACACTATGTACTCCAGTTATTTTATTAAGTGCTCTAGCAGTGTGATTATTATACCACCAATATATTTATGGCGGATCTGATTCCTGAAATACACCACGGCCATCTGGGTTCTTCCAGGAAATTGGATTAATTATTGAATTGTTTGAATTTCATATAAAAAAAACGTGCCGCTCTTGCTTAGCAGTCCATGTAGAGTTTAAACAGTATTTCTGAGAGTGATTTATTGGTAGAGCGGAAAAGCCTGGTGCTGAATCCATCCACTGGGATTTGCTTACATTAGGAAGCAGTGCAGGTGGCAGTCTGTTTCAGCACCGAATGGATTTTCCCCTCTTCTCTCTGATAAATGAAGTGCTTATATAAGGTGAAGGATTGGAAAAGCGAGCAGTGCAGAGCCCCTGGGGAGCCATGCGGGCATGGGGCTGAGGTTGCTGGGGCTGCTGGCCTTGCTGGGCTGTGCTGGGAGCTGTGGGGCCCACCTGGGGCCTGCTGGGGCCGTCAGGGGCTGCTCCAGCTCAGCCAGGAGCATGGGGATGTGGCTTGAGGAGAGCTGCTGATGGCATCATAGAATCATAGGATGGTTTGAGTTGGAAGGGGCCTTTCCGATCATCTATTTCCACCCCCTGTTGAAGTGTTCACCTGGAGCTCCCAGTGTCGTGTGCAGCACAGAAGGACATTTTGAAACCAAACTTGTCACTTGATAACAAAGTGTCCCCGTAGCTTTATCGTTGCCAACTTCCTGTAAGCTTTGAGCTTCAGTCTCATGTTTTTGTTGTGTGCATAATGGGTAGGATCTGGTTTTGAATTAGTTCTCAACAAATTATTCTGAGTCTTTATTGTACGTGAGACCACTCCTTTTCATTATTGCTAATATACAAGATATTTCTCCCAAATAATTATTTTGGTGTCATTTAACAAGAAACAATTGATGGCTTTTACTGTCAAATACTATTTGTAAATTCCTCACAGCGTCATATTTATAAAGTGTTTTAGAGCCTGATTACATCTGCCTCTTTAAAAAGGATCCAGGCTCACTAGCAGTGTTTCCTGCAATGCACATCTCTGGAGAAAACTGAGATCGGACTTTTACAGCCAGGACCAGTTAGGCTCAGCCCTTCCCTTCTCTCTGCAGCATTTAGACGAATCCCATTTTTCAGGCTCAGCTCGAGCAGCCTGTCAGGTGTCTGGGCTGTCAGCCCCTGGGCACTGTATTCCCACTGTCAGCCTTGAGAAATAGTGCTCCCTGTGCAGCCGTGTCCGAGGAAAGCAGGATGATGAAGTTGGAGTTAAAGGGAGAAAGTGCAGTAGTGTTTACTCAGTGCTGAGTAAGGTTTTGTTCTAGTAGATACATCTGCTGTAATATGGGGAATTGTTCTGATGTTCATGGCTTCCTACCTCATGTAGTTACAAGGATTCATCCTTACTTAAAAGAAGGATTAGGTTTTGCCCTTAGTCCATCTTCTGGGCGTGCCTACAATGAGGCAGGGGTTTTGAAAAGAAAAAAGAAAAATAGAGTGAGTTGCAAATACAATGTAACAAAGCATCTAGAAAAAAATGGGCAGGAAATCTCTGACAAATGCAGGCAGTCTGAGTGTGAACATTTCCAGATAAAATTCCTCATAGGTTGGAGTTCCTGCTCAGCAGCTCTGATGACATTGAAATATAATTAAGTCCTTTAGAACTGAAGGAAAACAATCTTTTAGCTTTGGAGGACTTGGAAGAGGCATTCCTGCTGGTGTAGAGGCATCATGCAAAGTTTATCACTTAGAATTGCTGCTCAATTCTATATTCAGTATTTGTTTTCAGTGTTCCTCTCTGACATCATGCAAGAGTGGTCTTTCACATGGAGCAGAGATGCTACAACTTCCATCAACTTTAAGCCTATGAAGCAAGTGAGTTTTCAGTTAAAAACCAAGCCATTATAACGAAGCCTCTTGCCATTCACCTTTTCACCTTTCAGGTTTCCTGCCCCTCATTTTATTGGTGTTAGATGTAATTCACATCAGTATCAGTTCAGAGCAGCCATCCAGAAGTCTCACTGTCTGCAGGCGAACCATGTCGGTGTTCTAATAAACCTCTAAACGCATCCAAATCCTTCTAAAGGCTTTCAGGCTACACAGCAAATAGTGCTTAGCTTGCTGTCAAATTGAAGTGATTGCTTCATTTTTAAATGCTGGGCTAAAGCAGTGTTCCTTCTTCTCTGGTGAGCGTACGCCAGCAGGCGGTGTGAAGTGAGAGTTCGTTTGAGTTG
Organism: Tragopan temminckii; assembly: GCA_028571105.1. Taxonomy (NCBI): domain Eukaryota; kingdom Metazoa; phylum Chordata; class Aves; order Galliformes; family Phasianidae; genus Tragopan; species Tragopan temminckii. The sequence goes on from JAOWBP010041577.1 coordinate 7,996, forward strand.
CAGAGCAAGGGTGTCTTATCTCATTAACTGTGAGAAAATTGCATGTGTAGCTGGAAAAGTCCCATTCCTCGTGCTGATTGCAGTGATCCCAACAATGGGTTAAGAAATCCCAAAGCCGCCTTTGAAGTTCAGTCAGTGAATGTTCTTCCTGGTGGGTTACCCTGCAGCCACAGGTGGAAGAGTGAAATTCCGTCAGGAAGCCTAAGCTGAGAAAAGGGAATCAAGGAGTAGATTTATTTACTGAGAAAGAGGGCAGCTGCTGTGTACAGTAACAATTCAAACTGGAATAAATTGGTCTGGACTCACTGAACAAATTGAAGCTTGCAGAAAGCACCAAATTAGGTCAATAAATGCTGGAGAAGAGTTGAAAAACTTCAGAATTGTCTTTAGAGCTGGTTATTTTAGAAGGATGAAGGCACATGAAGGTAACTGAAAAGGGATGCAAATGTTTTTATATCCAGCAAAGTCACTGCAAGGGATTAAATGCAAAGACTGTTTGGTTCCTTGCTCTGTTAAATCCCCTGGGCAGCTTTCCTTGCCCTCCTGTTTTCTCTTTCACACATGAGAGCATCCCATGGGAGCAGCAGCGCTGCACAGGCAGAAAGCACAGGGTCCCAGCCCGGTGTCTGCTTGGGTGGGCAGAAAGCAGAACATTCCTGTATTGTAACATTCTTTATTGTAGCCTCTACAGCACCAAATCTTGGCTAGTCTTTGCCAAGGGCAGCAGTGCATCAGCCCTAGTAGAAATTACTGATTTAGGAAGGACTGGTCATGGGTATCCAAAGCAGTTTTTTCCTCGCAAACTGTAAAGGCACTTTGCTGTAGATTTTTCTCCCTCGTACAGTTTCCTTCTGTAGTGTTGGTGGTTGGTTGATGTTTTATAGATGGTCTGGGAAAAGTAATTAAGTAGGTCTGGAAGTATTTCCAGGGATTTCAAAGAGAAAGACTGAAATACTCTTGGAAAAATGGCCTTGAAAACTTAACATCAGCTTGATTTTCTTATGTGCCGTGGCAAATAGCATTCTTTGTTGCCTTTCCATTCACATCCCCTTCCTGTCTGGGTGCAACAATCCTTTCCAGCAATTAAAACAAATCAGAAGTGAAAAATGACAAACCAGCTGAGGCTGAGCAGCAAGGCTGATTGACATGGGCCGGGGGAGGGTGTGTGATCCTGCCCCACTCATTTCCCCATTTCCTATCCCTGCTGTGTTCATGGGCACGATGTTCAAACCAGGGCAGCTGTTTGCAGTCTCCAGCAGCGTCCCAGCAAGAAAGAAGTGACTTGTCATTGGGAACGCGGTACTTTTTATCCCACGTAAAATGCTTCGCTGGGGAAATCTGATACAACTTTTATGTTAAAATAATCAATGTACTTTTCGGTTTGCTGCACTTTGATACCTAGATGTTGAAAGGCTTTGCTTCAGCTGCTGAGAAAGTGGGGAGCCAAAAGCCTTTGGGCCCCCCCAGAACAAAGGGGAGGAGCTCCAGAGCTGGAGGCAGAAGGGGAGGAGCAGCCCGTGGCTTTCCCGGCCTGGCCAGAGCTGCAGGCATCACTGGCAAACTCTTCCAGTATTCCCCTCAGGCTTACAATACCTGCTAACTCTTCACAGATTTCATTAGGATTCTCCTAATGTTTTAACCAGTTTGTTTAACCAGAATGTTTATTAAAAACATTCACTGAAGTGTCTTGAAATGCCAGGCCCTCTACAGGCCTGTTGCCCATCTCTCCTTGGTGCCTCCCAAGCATGCACTGACGTTCTCTCTGCCAGCCTCTGCCCACTGTGAATGCACTTCATTAAATGACCATTTTTTGCATAGCATCTCTTAACAGAGGCACAGGTTGCTCATACTTAATGCATAGCACTGTGCAAAAAGTCCTTTATCCTGCTAAATAATTATAGTAAATCAAATTGAGGGTAGATAACTCCTGGGACTATGTGCAGGACTTCATGTCTTTAATTATCTTTTGTCTTCAGAAATGTTTCCAAATGTTAGTTCAATACTGAAGATGCAAGTGCTGAGATTGCTTTTCCCCTCTTTGTCATGTGTTCTGGCTCATGCATGGATGAGCTCTTCATTCGATAGATGTTTGCAGTGGAGACATGCCAGTCATTCCCAGTTTCTGTGCCACAAAATCCTGTCTGTGTGGAACTCTCAGTTTTACACCTGCATTCCTGTTTAATTTCCTTTGAAAGATTTTACTGGGTTTCTCATTTGGCAACGTTTGCACCCTGTACCTTCTTACCTGTAACACTTAACTTTGCTTTGCCAGTTTTGTTCCCAGTAAGTCGTTTAGTATTTCTTCTCTCCATCCTTTCTGTGATGGCAGGATAGGATATTTTCCTTAGAAGCTTTTTGGATGCTGACATTTGAATACCATTTTTGTTTCCTGGTAGAAGTGTCGTGCCTGCCCCGCACTGATTTCCTCAGTCCAGTTGATTTCATTAACCTCTTTCGCTTCTTCCTTGAAGTCTGCCATTAGAAATTGAAATCCTGACTTGAATACTCACTTTCTTGATCACTTCTTTGCTTTGAATTTAAAATCGAATCATAAGGAGGTGGCATCAACGTTACCTGTTACAGATGTCAGCCAAGGCAGTGTAGCTGAATCCCCTGGTGTTTCTGCACACTGCTGGGCCCAGCACCAGGTGGGTGCGGAGATCCCACGGCGGGCAGGGAAACCGCACCGCAGAAGGAAAACATTAAGCATTGTGAAACAGTCATGAGAGCCCCCGCAGAATTTATGGCCTCTGGGGGCCCATGAGGGGTTTACGAGGCCGGAAGGTTTCTGGGGAACAGTTTTGTGTGGGATTTTGCAGGTGGCTCCCTGAGATCACACATCTCCTCTCACTGTAATTGCTGGAGCCAGCGCCAAAAAGCATCAGGAGCTGTGACCATCCCACTGGGCTGTGTGTTCTCCTCCTTGGCTGTGCTTTGACTTTCTGAACTGCTGGCCACATCTTTTGGGGAAACACGCAGGGTTCTGCACAGCCATGCTCATGTTTGCATCACCAAGAGGAATGTCAGGCTGCATTTCTTCTCTTCCTGGCATCAGAAACAATAACCGATCAAGCTCGACACTTGAATGCTCTCTCATGCTCATCAACCACCGTGTCTTCATTTGCACATCCAAACTCACACTCTGCCTGGGATGGGTTTTTCCCTCAGAAAATGACTTGGGGTGTCTATGTGCCCACTTCCTGACCAGCACTGCCTCACAAGACATGCCTGCCTCCTGCCCACGCGCACCACTCCGGGCATGGGGCCTTTCTCCTACGGCTTTGGCCAGAAAGGGAAACTGATGGAGAGACAGAAACTCCAAATTCCCCATTGGGGACTTGAGTTGTGAGTGATGATGGTGTCTCACCAAAGCCTTTATTTGTACAGATGGTGCAAATATCATGGGAAGATTACTGCGAAAGGGCTGATGGGGGTCGTACAAAGCGGATTCCGGAAAGAACACAACAACTGATAATTCAGTTTTATGAGCTGCAAAACTGAGCAATTGAAACTCAAAGAGCTGTGTGGTAATTGCAAGCGTAACCTGCTCACCAGATAAATGTGTTATCCTCTCACAGAGAGCTTGCTCTGGCTGCTTTTCAAGGGACATACCTGAATGTAGTTATTCCTCCTGGTCTTTTTCTCCAGTAGGGCTGGCAGCTGGAGAGCACGCTTTCTGATCATATTTTGCCCTTATTTTTAATTCATTTTCCTACCTTCAAGTATCCATCAGCCACTGCAGCCCGTTGTTTCAGACAGCTGCTAGGGCCCGGCTGATGGAGTTCATTGATTTCTGACCCTGATCTTGCAAGCCTTATTTCAGATGCGCTGCCTGCCGTCTGCATGGCGGCACACTGCGGATAGGGGATGGCAGCCCCATGCCCACCGCCCCCAGCATCCCCACGCTCCTTGCACATGAACTGTGTCCTCGCTGAGAAGCCTGGAAACCTGATCCAGATGCCCACATCTGGTTTCACCTGTGTTTACAGACGGGCTGGAAGCAATAACTCCAGGAGGTATAAACGCTGCCTTTCATCGTAATCAGATGTTAACGGGGGAAAAGTCCCGCTGCTCTCGGCGGTCCCTATTAACGCCATGGCAGCAGCTGGGGGGTGCTGGCTGGGAGTCAGCAATGCCCACCGCACACGCAGCCCCGTGCCCAGCTCCTGCCTAGGGGCTGCTGAAAAGCAAACATCTGTGTGCCATTGCTTTGGGTTGTTTATAATGTCTTGGTGCTTCTTTTGATTTTTAAGATTCTGGCGATCCTCCCAAGCAAAGCATTTTGGAAATGTAGCTCGTTCCTGGTTTATGTATCTCAGTGAAGTTGTGAGGGTCACAGAGCAGGCTGCTCGCTGATGCAAAACCAACCTGGCCCTTCTTTGATATGAAATGAAAATCACATCTTTGCTTTTGAATGCAGGCTGCAATTTCTGGTTATGCAGCATGGGATTAGAGGAGCAAAGCCAGCCGGTGCCCTACTCTGCACGGCTCCCTGACTGTTTGCTTTTATGTAGCAGAAAGCCCATGCAGAAGTACAGGCACCGTGAAGATAACAGGGGATAGAGAGGCAATGTGCTTTCTGCTGGGCACCCTTATCTGCGCCGATGGTGCTGGATTTTCAGTTAAGTGCAACTGTGAAGGATAATTACCATCATGTGTTACCTGAGATTACAGGGTTGCTTTCCAACTAATGACACCAGGAGAACCAAGCAGTTGTTAATATTTAATCAGACTCTTGGCTTAACAATTGGATAAATGAGGTGTGTAATTACACAATTATAGAAGACATTTCAGATAGGAACTGTGCTGTTATTAATAGTGAAGGTGAAAGCTGGTGTACATACACTGTTCAGACCCGTCGAGCATGTCATTAAAAGCGATCTTCAGCAGTAGAGTCTGACAGTATGTCCTACGAGATGGTAAACAAAGGTTTCAGCTGCTTTTGAGATAAAAATTCCTGCTCGACCAAGAGCTTTCCATGTCAGAAGAATAGCTGACCAGATGTGTTGTTGATGTGGCAAGCTGTTAGCAGGGGCAGCTAGGGAACGTATAAATATGTACATAGAGCATATCTCCCATTTGTCCCTGTGCTGTATGCATCATTTCTCAGCAGTCAGGGGATTATTTTCCCTTTGTTATTCATTTCATGTTATCTAGGAAACAGGGAGGTACTTTGTAAGTCAGTGTAGTACTTACCTGCCCAAGTGGAACTTTTCTTTAAAATAAATGTTTGCCACATAGGACATGCAAGGTTTGTGTGCTTGATCACAAAATATTAGGCAGAATTAACCAGACAGAGCTGTTGTTAGAAATAATAATATAATAACAATAATCTGTTCTTTTAATCCTGTACTTTGTCTCTGCTCCTTAAAAATATTTTTTTTCCAAGTGATTTTGATCTGTAAAGATTGCAGTAGTGGCAGTTTGTCTGCGCTCCGCAGAGTGTGAGCTGCAGTTCTTGCAAGAGTCACTTCGTGGGATGCTGCAGAGTTAGCATCAAGTCAGAGAACAGGTTGACCGGCATGACTGCAGCTTAATGAAATGATTCCGAATAATGCAACAAATGGGCCTCAGAAGTGCTTTGCACAGTGCCATGAAGCGTGTTAGCATAGTATCTGCACGAGGGGCTGTAAAGGCATGCAGAAGTTGTTAGCAGATGCTGAGGGCGGTGGTGTTTCAGCCCCCTCCCCACTTAGCACTCCTGAGAGTCTGAAGGGACCCAAATCTGGGCACACAGATGTTGAGTTTCTTGGGGTCTGTTTCTAAGCGTGATTTCATACCACGACTTTTAGAGTGATGAGGGGAAGAAGCGTCCTGTCCAAGTGACATTAGCATGTTTCTCCTGGAGATATCTCTATTAAGGAATGGTGTGATCAGCAGAGTGGCTCGCGTTGCCCAGCCGCTTTGGTTCTGTGCCAGCAGAGCTGTCAGGTCCTCCTCCCAGCGTGTGCTGAACATGGGCTCATCTTGAACAATTTGTACGTGGTGTCGAGTTCACGCTGTGAAAAGAGCAGAACCTTTTAATTATAGTGATGCTGAGCCAACAGAGATAATTAGGAAAAACAAGCTCTCAGCCTCAATGAGTTTAAGATTTACCTATATGACACATTGGCTTGGGAATAATGAAGTAAGCAGCACGCCAGGCTTTCTGATCGCGCCCTACACACCTATGTCAGCCTTTCCTTCAAGGGCTGAGTGCCCAATGAAATGTCTTCTGGCGCACTTAAGCAGGCAGCAGAGAAGCTGCTATGTGCTGGTGGGTGTGCGGTGGGGTCAGGAGAGGGCAGCTCCTGGGTCCTGCCTGCTGGGAGCAGAGGCACGGTGGCTCGCCCTGTCCTGCCACGGATTACAGCCTACTTTAAAAGATGGTTTCATTATCTCTAAAGCTTTTTATTGCATCACATCCCGTTAGTCAAGATAAAATCTGTGCCCAGTGCAACTCCAGCAGTTCCGATAAAGGTCTTTTCTGTTGGCATTAGGGGAACAACCATGACTGCCAGAACTTTCCTAGCTACAGCAAGATCTATCTGTTAATTAATGTGTGCGTGACACTTCAAAAAGGGAAAATGCTGTGTGTGCATGTCCTTTTTTCATGCCAAAATGGCTTGCATTTAAACCTTTTGAAGCCCTCATACTTGGTCTGTGAGTTCCTGACCTTCTTTATCTATAAAATTGAAAATAAAACAGGAGGATATTGAATCCTGGTGTCTGAAGAACTCTCCTTCCACATGTTCCCTATCACAGAAGTTCAGAAAACTGCACAGTGACCATACAGCATTTGTAGGATGAATGCATAAAACATGGATTTAATTAAAATGTTAAAATACATAGAATGCTTCAGAGATGCTGCTCTGTAGATCTCTGCAGATTGGGCACGTCAGTGATTTACACACCGCCTGGTTTCACACATTGCATCGTTCTGTTTCTGCCTGTCAACATGCACCATGGAGGCCCTTCCACTCTGTGCACACCCTGGTGAGGCTGACCCCTTTCTGAAGGACAACTGGTGACAAATACAACGTCACAGATGTCTGAAATGGTGCATGCACAGAGACACGCACAGAAGCAGTTCCTGAAGGAAAACAAAGCACTTTTCTCTTAGAGCTCAGGACTGACTCCAGCTTTCTGCTCAGCTGACACCTCCGTTTTCTCTAGCTGTTATTTCCAGTGGCAGCTCTTGTGGGTTTCATAAAACTCGTTTGTTTTTCTGTCCTTCTCTTTGAAGGAAGTCGGTGTCACCCAGACCTCATGCAGCCCTCAGCTGGATGCATGCTTTGGCTGCCCCATTTGGTTCCCATTGAGCTAAATGTGTTTGTTTGCATTTTGCATCCTTTGATGGGAGCGAGAGGCCGGCAGCTCATCCTCTCTCTGTGCACCCCAGATGTGCTCTCCCAGGAGAATCCTTCCACTGGTTTATCCCACTGGGATACAGACCCCAGGTATGGAGGGGATGGGTGTTTCCAGGCTCCTGGGCAGCTCCATGGAGCTGTTTGTCATTGCTTTGCATGGGGATCTCTGTTGTGAAGTGCTTTCCTTAAGGAATATTTCTTTGTGTGCCTTCCCAGGAGATCAGCACAGAGGGTGCCCTCAGGTTGGGCTTTTGTGGTGGAAGCTTGCATCATCACAGTGCTGCTACTATGGGTGCTCCAGGACATGGGTGGGATGGAGCAGAGCTGTTTGCACTCCATGTGCAACACGGCAGCTTTGATCAAGAGGCTTATTCAGCTTGCTTTGGTGGGAGAAAAGGTGACTTTTGGTGTTTCATATTCTGATCAGTAGGTGTGTTAAGTCAAATGCAGACAGTTAAGTGCAGAGAACATGCATGGCTGTGGATGCCCAGGGATGGTAAAGATGAGCAGTGAGCTCACATTTTGGCAGGGAGGTGACAACAAGGCTGAACTCGGTTCAGCATGGAGAGAGAAGTGGAATAAGGCAGCACGGGGTTCTGCAGGCAACTCAGGGACCCGCTTATCTTCTATCTGTGGAATATAATTTCTGTTTGTAGAAGAATGGATGGATATTACACAACGTTTATCTAATACTCCAGCTGTGGAAAACAAACCACATCTGGTACATAAAATAACAATGAAATTATCTGAAAGCTGTGTTGTTTTGTTCTTAAAAGCAGCTACAAGTACACGTCCAAATAACGTGCTGGAAAAGAATACTTCCAATTTGTCAGATGATAATGTATAAGCATAGAAGAAGGAGAAAAAATAAGCCAAAAGAAATATTGCACATCAGGGAGTTGAAATAAAGAAGAAGTTCAATTCCACCATACTTCTGTGGTCTTGCAAGGCATAAATTACACAAACAGCACTTAAAAACAGGAATGTGAGACTCAAAGAGCAGAATTAAAAGCTCTGATCGTGTTCCAGCCATGCAGCAAGTGTATGGCAGATGTCGGAGACCAACAGGGAAGAAATGCTGCTGCCTGAGTGCACCCCCATGGTGTGTCCTGTCCTCCTGGAGGTGGGACTTCACAGACACACCTGCAGCTTCATACAGCACAGGTCCATGAGACGGGGTAATGCTGCACGTCTGGCTGGGACGCTCCGACCTGTGTGCTCTCTAGCAAAGCTGCTGCCACCTAGGAGGACACGTATCAGGAAGACACATGTCGGGAGGACACATCCCATGCCTGCTACACCCTATTTGTGTGAGAACTCTTCATGCTGGGCATTGCTGGCCCTCAGTGAGCCAATGGCGAGAGGGAGCAATGAATGTAGACATGCTGTGATGGAAGTGCTCCCAGCGCAGCACAACGACTGCACAAAGTCCTTTCTCCAGTGGGATGGTGCTTCATGTAAGTGTTTGTATCTACCAAACAACAATCGTGCAGCAGTCTGTACCACACACAGTTCCCAGCTGAATGCAAGGCTGAATGAAAGCAAATCAAAGGCCTTGCTACTGCCTCAGCGAGGGGATGTTTCAGGTGGGTCTGGGGGCTTAAAATTAAGGACTAGAAATTAATTAAACAAATTCCTGTGACATCAGGCCTGTTTAAACAGTTTTTGCTGTGGGAGCAAGGGGCACGGTGCCTGAGCCAGGCGGGCTGGGGTGAGCAAGGCTCATCCCTGGGGTGCTGCCATGGCAGGCCAGAGCCTGGGCCAGCAGCAGGCATTGTGGCCACCCTGCGACAGGACGCACAGCCACATCCCACAGGTGCTGGCAGGGCTTTAAAAGGGTTCCTTTGCATACACATTTCTGACAATGTGTTTATTAATAGGAAAACTAGAAAGATCTGGGAGTTCCAGCACTGCAAAGCGAGGGAAGGTGGTCACAGAACACCCTGCTTCACGTCAGTGGCAGCTGCAGGTTCATTTCTGTGGCTGGGTGACAGATGAGAGGAACTCACACTTCTCTCCCCACTCCCTTGGAAGATGTATCCTATAGAATGAGAACAGACGTGCTGAATTATTGAGAACCATCCTCTTTGCGTATGAAAATGGTATGGTGTCATGTTAAATACACTGTATTAAGAGGTCAATTAGAGACCTATTTTGAGTTAATGGACTTAGTTCTTTTTTATTTTACATTTTAAATGCAATATTTCAAGTTGTACTGGAGAAGGAAAGAACAGAAAATAGAGGAGATCAGAGAAGGGCAATTAATTACTGCCTGCAGAATGCCTGAGAGCACTGCGGGCACCAGGCAGGAACGATGGGGCCAGGGAACAGCTGAGAGCAGCCTGCAATTCCTGTCTGCTCCCCTCCCCTGTGTGTGAATGGGAAATGCTGGGTTTGTAGTTCGTTCTCTGTGTCTGAAAAGACCTTAAAGCAAGGAACAGTATTTCTGGGGGCTGGCTCCCAGCCATAGCCTTAATTTCACTGAGTCTTACAGCACTTTCTTTAAATCCCATTTGGTTCAGTGAAAGCCCCAGTGTCTCTATTGCAGGCACCACACTGACCTCAGCTCAGCCCTGCTGTGGTTCAGCCCCCAGCAGGCAGCCCAGCTCCTCTGAGTTCACCCTGCCTGCTCACCTTCCAGGTTTCCAAAATGCTTCAGTCTGAGGATTTCTTTTATTCTGGTAGTTTGCTCTCTGCAGAGCCTATTATCAATACCTAACAAAGGAAAACGTTGAAACTCGAGCAACTGCAACACTCATACAATGGCAATTTGGAAAGTACCTTGGGCATAAGATTAATCGTAGTGCAATTCCAGCTGGATGTGCCACGTAACTGGGTTCTGTCTGCAGCTGCTGGGGCAGAAGGTGGATGTCAGAACTAGCGTCTGGGGCTCGGCATCACTGCACCATGAGTCCCATGGGTGCTCTCCTGCCCCAGAGCAACGCCACGAGCAAACCACCCCTCCCAATGGGGGGATGCAGGCCGCTCGTTTTCCTGTAACCCAGGCCACAGCACCACTCATTTCCTGGCATTTTCTGTCTCTTGATTGTATTCCACTGATTTTCCTTTACAAATAACATGAGAAAAGCTGGGAAAGCTGTGAAAAACAGAAAGGAGAAATAGGTCATGCTAGAAATTCTGAAACCTCAGCAAAGCTCTTGTTTAAAGTGATTAATTCAGTGACCTCTGACCACAAGGCAGACCTTCAATTTGCCAGCAGAGGATAAAGGAGTCAAGATGTGAATGAGTAAAGCAGGGATGAAGGGTGAGTTAATCCAGTAACTGTGGAAGAACGCTGGAAATAAAAATACTCAACGTATATCCTCCTTCTCTTTAGTCCTATTGAATGTGGTTTATTTCTGGATATGCTGGAATATCAGGAGCATTTATATTCTTTTTGATCCACGCAGTTTGATCCGGGTCCTTCCAGAAGAGCAGACTGATACTTAATGCTACTAAGTAGCACAGTCTACCTTTATTTACTTTTTAGAAAGGGAATAAAATAAAATATCTGCAAAATGTTACAGGGTTAAAAGGAAATGAGGCATTCTAGCAGCTTCTAACATTGCTATACCTGTTTGCTGAGGATTCTTATCCTGAAATACACATTTCTACCATGCAAAGAGACGAACTCGTGAGTGACACTACACTTTGTTCCTGAGTTCTCTGCCAAACTCGCATGCAGAATATCATCTCTCATCTATACTTATAAGCCTTTAAGCTGCTTACACTTTTACTCTAAATTCACCTTTCATCTAGTTAGTCTCCAACAAGTCAAACCAAATTTCCACTTACAAGTTCCCTAGTAATTTCCAGTTAACACCATTAAAAAAGGAGTAGTGAAAGCAATACTGAAATAAATCATCACTGTAATGTACAGATTTTTATTGCTGGACAATAAAGCAGATACCTAATCTGTAGTATCCTTAGTATGATGCCTTTGATTATGCCATTTTCTCCCAAATTGAAATGAAGACATGAGGTAAATCAATTTTTAAAATGCCTCCATCCATCATTACTAATGGCAGGGAAATTCCTCCATATACTGGCTACCTGTTTAAGCCAGTAGCGCTTCAAAATGAGAGAAAGAGAACCTTGGAGTATTGTAAAACATCGAATCTGTCCATTATTTAACCAAGGTTCAAGCACTCCTGTTCACCAGAGCAATTTTTCATGTTCTTGTGTGGTTCAGGTTTCATTTTACAGCGAAATATCAGGCTTTTGATGATTATTTGATTTTACTGCAAGGAATAAAGGAAGAAGTGAAGATAAAATGTATAATAAACACATCTTCACAGCATCATAAATGTTTTATGATTCAACCAATAACATCAGACCAATCCTTTCCTCAAAGAGAAAAATATTTATTTAAAGTGTGTATTAACTCTTATTTATTAAGTGCAGCATTTTCTTTATTGCTATCAAAAAGGAATCTAGAGAAAACCAATAATTCTGCTGAGGTCTGCTCAGCAAAGCGACCATTTGAGTTGCCTTTGATTAAATCATTATCTTCTTTCTGCTACTTTATTCCCCCTGGAGACGCAAGAAGTCATTAGTAGCAGAGATCAAGTTGTTGAGAGTCCAAGAAACAAAAAAGGGAGATTATATATGTTCAGCAGCCTGCTAAAAGATTGGAAACCCAAGTAATTTTTTAGACGGAAATCATTACCAAGATGAGCAATGCTATTCTTCCTGCTAACCTGCCTTCTTTTCCTTGACTTAGTCTCTCACTGAGAGGTTAAAAATCAACTGAAGAACTGGCAGGAAGGTAATTAATATTATGGTAAAGGATGAGGTAAACTTTTGGCTTTTGACAGGTATCATGTGATGAAACCATAACTGCCTATAATGAATATTTATTGTTGTTATTTACTGAGTGTGCTAAAAAGTGTGTACTGATTTACAGGGAAATGCACAGATAAAATCTCCCGGACAGGAACTTTATGTAACAAAATAAATTGTAACCAAACTGATGACAGCAAGGAGGGTCAGCGTGCCTTCTTCTCAAGGAAGAGCCCTACAGCTTCTTGGAGAGCAAAAGTTTCTTGTCTTGTGCTAATTAAGCTCGTTGTTTAATAATGCAATGTTTTTTTCTGCTAGTTAGGAAAACTGATCACATTTTAATACTACTGTACTGTAATTGCAAGGAGTGGCCAGCAGGGACAGGGGGGTGATTGTCCCCCTCTACTCAAGTCTGGTGAGGCCCCATTTGGAGTACTGAGTCCAGGCCTGGGGCTCCTAGTACAAGAAAGACAGAGCTCTTGGAATGAGTCCAGAGGAGAATGGCCACCAAGATGATCAGAGGGCTGGAGCACCTCTCCTGTGAGGAAAGGTTGAGGGAACTGGGATTGTTT
>JAOWBP010041681.1:0-20685 GCA_028571105.1 Tragopan temminckii
CAGCTGCTAGGGAAGTTCTGCCAAACTTTATCTGCAGCCCTAAATGAGAAAAAATCCCATAGCCATTAGTGTTACAAAACAAGTTTTAACAGCAGTAGATATTGATAGGTAACACTGGAAGTGAGGTAACTACATACTAGAGTACTTACGGATGGAAAGATGTTTTCAAGTGTTAAACTAAGATTCACGTTTGTATTTATCAACACAGCATACACAGACTCTCCTAGCTTTGGCACTGCAGAATGATAAAACTTTCTAGAACTGCTTCTTTGGATCGAAGTGCCATTTTTCAGTTATTTTCTTCACAAATACACTTTTTTTTTTTTTTTTTTTTTTTTTTTTTTCTGAAGCTGCCTCTTACATTGAGAACCCACCATCTTCCTTTCTGATCCCTGCTTAAGGCTTACAGATTTTCTCATCCAGGCTCTCCTGCTTATAAATTTCATTCCTGTTTTCCTAATAGCTGTTCAAAAAGGAAATTTGGTGTTATAACAGCCAGTATTGAATTTACCAGTAGCTGAAGAAATTGTTTCTCTCTTTAGTTATTTTGAATCCAGAGAATGTTTTCTTTTAAACAGGCTGTGTAATGATAACTGAGATCTTTCCACTGGGAAGAGATAGGTGCACCCTTATCAGAGCTTAACCTCCATAACATGACCAAAACAGATAGGCAGTTCACCTCCAAATTTGTGAACTGTCTGGTGCATCTGTGAGACAAAGTTGCTTTGCTTAAAAACTAAGAAAATTCAGAGGAGAAAGAGGAAGAAAAAATCCCCACTTTTTCTCAGATGTTAAAAACTTTCTAACTCAATTTTAGCATCTATTTCAAATGGCCCAGACAGCATTCCTCTTCATGCACATCTAGAAAAGCCTGATACAAACAATCTGAAGTTCTGGTGACCAGTGGGAAATACATATCACTTGCAGGCTTCCATGAGTTGCAGGCCAGAGGATGTTTGCCTGAATATTGCAAGATAACTACGTCTTGTGGAAATTTGTCAGTGATTTGTGCACTAATCCTGCTTCACACCCAGCTCCTGAACAAAGCAGCAGAAAGCTGTACAAGGTGAAAGGAAAGCAAGCTCAGAACATCTCACTTATTCTGTTAGCGTATTTGGAGTTTTACTAGGACAAGCCAATGCAGACTGGTACATGCCAATCTCTCAGATGATCTTGAGAGCCACTACAACGTTTCAATGCCATATTAAAAAAAGGCAAACTTTAGGCATGAAAGCCAAAACAAAACCCTCTTATTAATCATGTAACTGTGTTTGAAAATGATACAAGCAGCAAACTGCACTCCTTCACTGCACTTGATTTGTTACCTCAGAACCCAAATGATCCAACTTTATCAGCATCTCTATAATGTTCCACCAATTGTGTTAGCAGAAGTAAATCAGAATGCTAAATGTGACAACAAAGGACTGAGCTCTCTGGCTAGAGAGCTGTTCAGCTTCTCCTATGTCTTTCCTTCCTTCCTTCCAAATCAATGGATTTTTTATGCATGCACTTTAACATGACATGGTTAATACAAAAGCAAATTGCGTTCAAGACAATGTCAGCTGAACAGCCACCATGAAGCAATTTCTTTTCTTTTTAGGAATGCAGCTTACTGAGGAAGGGCTCAGTTCTTCTGGCTGACAATATCATCTTCCCAGGAGCTCCTGAATTTGTTAAATACATCCGCAACAACCCCCGTTTCCAATGCAGTACCTACCCATCTCATCTGGAATATATGAAAGTGCAGGATGCTATGGAAAAGGCTGTGTTTTTGGGATAAAGACAGCCATTAATACTCAATCTTTGTTTCTAATGACATAAATGTAACTACACAGGTTAACTTGACTGTGCTTTATACTTCGCTGTTTGTATTTTGGAGCTTATCATCTACTGGGAATCATTTTTTACCAGGTGAAAACCAAGATTTGGAGTAAGTAGGGCATCCACTTAAAGGCCCATTCCACTGTTTCACATTATTCAGCAAACCCAAGGTGACCAACATATTGTTAAACAACACAGTCTGTTATTTTGAGCTCAAACATGAACAACCACACTTGGTAAGGTTAGAGTAACACGGAAAAAGTCACTCAATTTCTAAGAACTTATGTTCTAAAGCTAAACTGTCTTACCATTCTCAAGTGTGACAAAAGCACGCATGTTGCAAGAGAAGAACTCCTCAGAAACCCCGGTTATGCTAAACTATTATCATGCCAGTTCCACCAGTGAAGGTTCCTATAATAATGTCAGATGCATTTTTGCATGGCTGTAAATGTTAATTATCTCCATGCTGAAGAAAAGGGCACATACTGAAAGAAGAAAAAGCTACACAGTGATGGGAAAGTGTAACAGAATTATGCATAAGACAAAAATTATTATATCTGCACATGCGCAGATAATTGGAGAAGCGAGCAGATTAAAATAAACACAGCATAACAAAAAACAGGTTCTTTCTAACAGAATATCAAAATGACAAAATCACTGAGATCTTGAGATAGTACTACTCATCCTGTCGTTACATTTACTCATTCCTTTATTATATTGTATATATATTGTGCGTGCATTTGAGAGGCAAGGCAAGCTGCTTACTCTAAAGCATTATGTATGTTTAGCGAGAATGGGTTTTACCAGGTGGGTTCTGCACACCTTGTTTAACCTATGAGTTGTAGTTAGCATTGAATGGCAAGGTTTATTATTGAGAAGATTTACAAAACCAAATCTGAAGTCTCTTAACTCACCTGAACAATACAAAAATCCACTGTTATTTCCTTCTGTGCCCTCCTATGATTGTATAATGAGCCAATGGTTGCTTTTATGAATAAAAACTAAAAAATAATAGAGAAGAAAAGTGACTTCCTCTGTTTTCCATAGATTCTGCACTGCACTTGAGATTTCCAGCCTCAGAACAACCACAGAAACACTGAACAGTTCAAAGTCGGATGTAACCTCTTGTAATTTTCATCAGTGATTCTTTCAGACTTGTTATCAGTTTCTTCCTTTTACAGCTCACCTTTCTAAAGTGGTATCTGCCCTGGCCTGGGTGCTACAGAAAATCCATCCTGAGGACAGCAGTAATGAACGTTGTAGAAAATTACCCCACAGTATAAAAGAAAAAATGTTACACATGAGGGTGACACAGTTCAAAAGTAGACCAAGAAACTCCCTTAGAAGCAGATCCTCTTGTTATTGACAGTCAATTCAATATCAGTGGGTCAAAGTCTTTCAGGTGATTCCAAGCAACTTTTCTAAAAGTTTCAAAGAAGAAACTAATCTTCAAGCCCATTTACTGGCATATACAAGTTTCTAGAGTGCAATGGAAACCCTGCATAATTGCAGATGACCAGGTTTCTTTTTATGTGCAGCTAAGCTCATGTCTTCAAAGATTCTTCTTTCATTTCTAGCTTTAAACACTTCTGCATCTAAACAGACACTCCTGCCAAAGCAGGGCACTGAGCACAAACTGGTAAACAAACCAAAGTCTCAGAGATGCATGCTAATGAGTACCTAGGTAGGGACAGACTGTTTCTGCACTTCTACAACAGAGAACCAGAAAAATAAATTCCTACTGCTATTTAGGCCCAAATTACTGTCTAGGAGACCATAAAAAAATGTAGGGAAGGAGGGAACTTTAGAGTTAGCTTGGATATTTCAGAAGATGCATTAATAGATAAGGAACATGCAGTATGTGTGCAAATGTAACCGCCACCTTGTAGTATAAAGAAGATACCACCCATATGACAAGCTGTAAAAACAACAACAACAAAAAAAACAGTGCATCATCAGATTATTTCCAAAATTTTACATGCAGGATCATTTTTTCTGCTTGACAACACTTTTGAAATGCTTATAATTATTGGTGACAGAGGATGAAAAGGAAAATGCCTGATTAGATGACCAACAATTAGAAAATAGGCTTTTGGTCAGTAAAGCAAATGTGATCTTGAGCCACTAGTGTAAAAATGTGAGGCATCCAAGGGAGAAGGGTTACTTTTTAAAATAAAGCATGCTTTGAATTCTGTAAGAAGCAAAAGGCAGACAATCATTCTTCTAATTCAAATATATTCTAAAAACATAACAAGTGTTACTGCAGTATCAACCTATTGTAATTAGAAGACACAACCTATTCTTACATGAGCCAGTTATGGAATGGGGCGCCTAGAAATGTGTTTAAAGACTGCTGTGAGCACACCAATGATAGAAAGCTTCGAATTGAAAGAACTCTTCTAAAACACAACCATCAGCCAATTCTCACAACACGTCACAAATGATTGATCCCACCAAGTACTGTTAATTAAGTTTTATTCTGGAAATGACAGCTACTCTCTATGTAGTCTTAGTGATAGAGGCAAGACATTAAATTGAGGCCTGGTTTCTGCTGCAACCTCTCTGTTACCTCAAAGGGACAGGATATCTTTCAAAATATTGAACTGATTCTTTAAATCAGTACACAAGGGAAGTGGAGAATTTGAGGAAGTCCAAGCCAGCTGTAGTTCCTTTTGGTTTCTACTTCAATACCGAACTGAGCATAACAGCACTCATGTAGCAGTCGTTGCAGAGGAAATTACCCACCAGAGCAAACAGCAGTCTTAAGTTTGCACAGGAGCTGCCTCCTCCTGATACAAGGAAGTGAAAGCACCCTATGAAAGATTTTGAGCTGTGGGTCAAAAACATCAGATGCATAATCGAACATGCAGAAACCCTTAGGAGAGCATGAGAGGCTACTGAGATCCTAACTGTCCCAAAAAAGATAACACCACCAGGGCTGTGATGTATGCTTGTTTGGTTGATTTGAGCTGTCAATCAATTAAGAATCAATTATTAAGTATCACATGAATAACAGCTTGCTATGTTTGCACACTTAAACATCATAAAATAATTTTAATGTCTGCCTGTACAGCTCAGTTGATGATCCCACTGTAAAACAACAGCTTCCCACTGCAACAGACCACTCACCGTCAGCCAGCGCCACAGTGAGGTTATGCCATCGCTCCTTAATTATACAGAGATGTTCACAGTAAGACACTGAGGAAGAGAGTGGTAAGGACAGAATGTTCTCCCGAGACACTGTTGAAACCTGAAACAGGTGAGGGCTGTGATATTTCCTGCCCGTTGTTACCAGGTTAACCTTTCACCTGCAGGACTTGCTGCTTCCATTTGCCCAACATGTGATAAGCTGAAAATGAAATCACTTTGACAGCTACAAAAGGTGCATTCAGAGGAAAAAAATAATAAATCAGATTCCTCATTTCAGTACAATATGGATGCTACTTTGGAACAAGATGCTAAGCTCAGGAGCTCACGTCTTACCACACCACATTTGAAAACAGATCCTCCTACCACAAGAACATAATCTGGAAATGACAAGATTCCTGGGGATGCATGACACATTGCACCTGAAATAAGGAGGGAAGGCGAGCTGAAGACAACCCTCCCAGTGCTGTCAGCAAGCATCCACAGGTAAATGGAAGCTTACAGTCCTCTGAATGGTACAATCAGGCATTAATATACAGCAAACTCTTGTGGTCAGCAATGGTTCATCAACCTTTAACTCACAGAAAATCTGACCTGAACTCTGCAAGACCCTGCACAACACTCATGTCAAGATTTACAGGGTTTTGTCACGTTTCATGAATGTCAATAACCATAATATGTTTAGGTGAAGCCCTACTGACTCTCTCAACACAGATGAATGTGCCAGGGAGCGGTAGTCCTTGGGAGAATTACCCAGAAAAGATGTGTCAGTAATTGGCTGTTACTTGAAATGCTGACTTTTCAGTATAGGGTTTTTTCCTGCAACATGGTAACAAATGTAAATTGTTTGGGACATCTCCAAAATAACATTTTTTCATCGAAACCAAATCTCATGCATAGCTATGATGAACTTAAAAGATTTTCTGTTACTATTTTGCACTTATATTTTTGAGAATACTTGCAGACATTTCAGAGAGATGAAATCTCTGTAAAATTACACAAATTTTACAACCAAATTGGGAGAGGTTAAATAGCTTCTCAAAGGGAAAAGACATCAGCAAGTTAGGTTTGTGGTCCCAAACATGCAGTTCTCTGAGCAGTGACTGAGGTGTCTTCCTCTAAGAAACAGGCTTGTACATTAAAAAGGCAGAAAAAACATGACCTACAGGCCAAAGCCCTTAGAGGACTTTGTGCTACAACTGCAGCGTATGGCAATAAATCAAACATTTCCAGGTGTACTAGTTTAAAGGATATTCCAATTGCCCTCATTACCACTGACCTTTTACTAACACAGAGTGCTGACCTGAGCTAGCATTGAATAATTCCCTGCCACAGAAAACTGCTGTTGCAAAGCCAAAAGAATATTTGAGATACCTGATATAACAAAAAGATAACCAATGGCACATATATTCATTCCAGGCATGGTTTATTGAAAACACACCAAATTGTTATCCTACATACCTGGTTTCTAACAAGCATTCTACTTGTCTGCATTATGGAAAGATCCTATAATAATAATACATTCTGTCACGGTAACATTTGTTCCATGAAAAGCATAATCCACCTTTTTTCCTCTCCATACTGGTAAAATCAAACCTAAGTGTTTCAATTTATAGTACAGTGTAAATACAATGCAAAACCCCACCAGTCTAAACTACAGAGAGAATGTTGAGCAGTATTACAGAAAACACATTGTTGATTTATTTTTCTTTTTTATTCTCCTACCATGAAAATTTTAAGGCACATGATAGTTACAAACACATTAGCTACTAATTACCAGTAAGCTTCTTAGTCTAGTTACTTTGTTTTTCCGAAAAGTAAGAACCAGATTGGCAGGCCTTGTAGTATCTGCACTATCTTCCTTCTCATTTGCAAATGGACTTTCTAGCATTCTATCCCGATGTAAAACGTAAGACAGAATAAAAGAGATTTATAACTTTCCTTTAAATGCACTAGATTAGTTACTGTACCAATAAATCAGAGGATTTCTCTGACAAAGATAAGGAAACACCAGATTTTACGGCCATTAAAACAAAAACACTGCGAGAAACTATGCTTATATAAACACCTTCAAAAACTGTGAGAGTGCAATCCAACCCCAACAGCACAAAACTTCTTGCTGAACTTACTGGCACACTATAGTTTACAGTGAGTGGGCAGCTAGACCGAAGGGACTGTAACCAGTCTATAATGTATTCATGTGGCTTCTGAAGCTTTACTTACTCCAGGTGTTTAAAATGTGCCTCTCTCATAAGCAGTGGAGCCTATAACCTCAACTTTAAGGCAAGTAACAGAAAGTAACTCACCACCTTCAAGCTAACAAAACTGCCGCAGAAGCGAAAACTGCTTTGCCCGGCATAAACTGTGCATGCTAGAAATCATCACTGAAAACCATTCCTCTCAGTTGGCAGGAGCTTACTAATTGGCTTTAACAAACATGCCACCCCCACTTCCTTAATGCATCACTTAACAAGTCAGTTCCTAGTCCCCAAGTCAATCCCTTTTATGAAGTCTTGGCAAAGGAGACAAGATTTACTTTCCTAATATATACACTTAGAATCTGTGGGTCTGAACGCACAAGTGTAGAACCAGGACACTCAGGTGTTCTGCCCATAACACTTCTGGCTGCCCAAGCTGCTCCCTGGGGAACATTTCAAGCTGGCAACCATCTTTGATTTGTCAAGTTACACTTACGACTAAATTACTTTTTTAGCTCCAACACAGAAACAAAATGTCCTTACACCTTGCCTTTCTGCTGGATGCTGCACAAACAGAATCACAGAATCCTTAGAGTTGGAAGGATTGATCGCTCATCCACTCAACAGCCCAACTTGATGCTTATCTGGCAGTCTTGACACACAATGTTAAGGGACCCCATCAGTGTTACTTAGTTTTCCGTTCTGTTTAACCTCCACAGCCTACTGAATATGCCTGGGCGGTGAGCAAGCCATCTCCCTGGGATGAAAGTTCAGCAGTTATTTGCCATCAGAAATCTCTTCCATCCCCTGTTATCTCAGCCCTTATTGGGCCATCAAATTTCTTCCTCCTCTTTATTAGGAGTCTTGCAACACCCATCTTCTCCTTCCACAACCACCCCTCCCACTTAAATTTCTGCAGGTATAAATCTCTTCTATCCCAGCTCTTTGCAGACAGACTGCCTCCAGTTTTCACAGTGGAACCAACAGGAAAAGAGGAGGTCACATACCTGAGCCCTAAAAAGCACTGCCTGCCTCTGAGCAGGAGTCTCTAGACCATACTGCAGCATTAGTTACACACACTGCCACTTTCCCTTCTTAACATACTGTCCCTGCTGCCAAAACAAACTCAACAATTACTGGTTTATTTACCCACATTCCAAAATTGCTCAACCAGCCCAGTCACACTTGCATTAACAAGGAGAGATGGAGGGACAGGTGTGGACACACATCCCACCAATGCATTCCTGAAGTTAGTGTGCAGCCACAGATGAAAAGGACATTGGATAAATCACCAAACTGAGTTCAAAGTATCTTGCTAGAGATTTTGGCTTGTGAGCTGATAGTACAAGGCAACAGTCTCATATATGCAAGTCATTCTCAATCCATTTTCTTTCCGCATCATCTGAACAACAGCTTGGTGAGAAGAAAAAAAAATAAACACAATAATGTAAATGATGCATTATTGGTTATTGCTACATTCCTAGGAATTCATCATTACTGTAAGGCATGGGAAGGGCAAAAGGAAGATGTCGTTTCCTAGGAGGACATCTTGGCACGTGGACTTGGTATTTCACCTCTTATGTACTATCCTTTGCTTTTTTGTTGCAATAAACCATGTTCTCAACTCTAAGCCATCGGGGCTGCCAAGAACACTTTATCCCAGGGAAAAGGAAGAAGAACAGTTTGCTACAACAAGCCTGGGCAGCCAATTCCACCTAACCTGACAGGGAGGTTTGCTTGACAGAGGATGCAGTATAAATACGAAAAGGTCTTTGGGGGGGAAGTTGGATAGGGTCTGAATTTGCTTCTCAAGCTTTCCTTAGTGTTTTTAGTTTGATTCACTAATGACAGAGACAAAAATAGATACCCATACAGATTTTGAGTGTCCTTGTAGTGCCCCACTGAGAGCCATATGATACCTGGCACAGGTGGTCATGGACATAACTGGCCCCCAGTCACATCACTTCCCCCTTTCCTGCAATTTTCTCTTCTAACCTTTTGCTGGCTTTGAAATATTTGTACAGCAACTAAATCACAAAGTCTTAGCAGAGACTCAACAGTCAGGTCTTTATTTTAAATGAACTTTTGCTCAGACTCCTTTGGTAAATATATGGTTTGAAGTAGATCAGGGACAGACTGACAGCATGGCCCTTTTCTTAAACTGCTCTAATTAGCTACAAAGCAGGTTCCATTGCTAATTACTGAACGTTTTTAAAAAAATCCTTTCATATACAAAAAGAATACACCAAGTACATAACCAAAAGTGATATAAAACGTTTCTGTGTAGCTTGGTTAAAAGGGTCTCCGCGTATTGGCAGAACAAGTATGAAAAGAGCACCATTGATATAATATACAGTCAGACTACGTATCTGGTTTCATTGCCACACTTCATGTCTACACATAGAGAGACACTGCCTCTGACACAGATGTTGATAATCACAGATGCATCTCTGCTTCCCTTGATCTGCTGAGCATTTTTGGTCCAATAGGACTCTCATGCAGGTGAAAACCCCACAAATATTTGCTATCTTAATTTGTTCTGAGCAACTTCACCTTCTCTATGATCCAGAAGTAACTACTGCAATGTACATAGAAGATGAGGGTCAAAAGAGAGGAGGGTGAAGGAGCACATGTATCATCCAAATCACTGACAGCTTCTGGCATCAGTCTTTTTCCCTGAATCAACAAATGCTTCCCTCTCCTGCAAACTACTTTACATGGTTTTATTAACCTACCTTCTGCACAACAATATATATATAGATATATAGATTTATTTATTTATATATATGTATTCATGTCAATTTTTTTTTAATATACTCATGAAGATAGAAAGCTCTTGGTACTTGCTTTTTTTTGTGTGTTTTTAATTTTTTTTTAATTTTTTTTTTTTTAAACAAAAACTTCAGAAGTTTACTATTACAGTAATATTTTGGGTGAGGCAAGGTTGTTGAATATTTCCCCTTCTTAATTACAAAGGAAATGGCAGGCACTGAAAACCCCAAATGATGTTTGCTAGGCTCAAAAATGTGCTTTCCAGTCACACCATTTTTAGGAGCTTATTTAGAATTAAATGTGGCAACCAAACAAAATCAGCAAAAGCCCTCTGATGCTGCTAGTGAGATATTTCATTCCTATTCTCTTCTGTTGCCCTCCCTTGACCAATGCCTGGAAAAATCAGTGATCTAAAGTCACTTAGTTCATGGCATTATCAGATTCTGTATATGCAGTGTATGTTCTCTGTTCTCAGGAGGTAAAAATTCTGCCTTATCCAGAGCACACCATGGCATCTAAGAGGAGAACGTTTGCACGTGGATGATTTTCATACCACCAAAAATATGTAACCTCAAAACAAAATCAAGGGAACACAGAAATGATGATGATTTAAAAAACGACTAATCTGTTCCCTTTATGACATTTTCCATCAGGATCTATAGCCCAAAGCAAACATGGATCCAACAGTGATAAATTTACCATTAAATATAAATGAAAGACCCATCTAAAAGTATATAGTACGTTCAAAATAAGACATCCTGCGAAGAAGCTTCTATTTCTTCCAATGTGTTAACAGCTACAGCAAAATAAATTGTTAACTGTCATCAATGTAACACTGATACAATTAAAATGTAAAAGATCCTTACTGCAATCTTTGAGAGTAAGAAAATAAAAAGCCAGCCAACTCCGTTTCTCAGCATACATTTCTGAACTGGGGACACTAAAACCTTCATGTGGAAATAAAAGCAGAGCCATTACAGAATTCAAAAGGCAGAAGTACTGTACATCAGATTATAACGATAATATAGCACTGTGATTGATATAGCTTACTCTAAAAGCAGATTTATACAGCTTGCATCAATTTTGTTATCTACTCTCCAGTTCATTTGGCCAGCATTTAATATTTTTTGTTCTGTATTTTCTCTTCATTGAAATCCAATAAACCCACTCAACATTCCTGCAATTCCTGTTGAAATAACGAAGAAAACCTCAGCATTTTTCAAAAACCCTTTAAAAATGTTAGATTCACAGTTCAAAATAAATCCCCCAAAACAAAAAGAAAACAATGGGACCCAATCCATAAAAGTGCTATTATCTTCATGACTACACCTAAGGTATCATTTCAAATATTCTGCAGTTCACTTATGAAGCTGTCCTCTTTGCTGCTGCGTGACCTTTGCTTCTCATTCTTGGCACCTTCCACATGTAAGAGTCACCTAAGAATGCAGCCAGCCGGATGGAACTTGGATTCTCTTTTCTTGCTTTATTCTTGCAGGAGTGGGAGGGAGCAGGAGGCAGCTATGTCTGGTGGGAATGTAATTGATTTAAAAAGCAAATTGTCTTGCTGTAAGGCATGGTGCTCTGGGGTTGGCAATGGCAGTCAGCTGTGTTTTCTCCCTGCATTCTCTTAGAATCCGCAGCCTTGTCAGTGATGCAGCGCCCTCCAGATCGGAATGGCAGTGGTGACTGATGAAATCCTGTGTCAATTCAATGATTTTTCTCCCCCTCAATTAAAAAAAAATGTGGTTGGACTCTATGCCTGCAAAATAAAGCCAGAACTGATTAATACCAGCAAGCAACGTGGCATTGGTGATCTCCATCCCCCAGTGGTAGAACAACAAATGGAAATCCTAATGTAACCCCAGTGTATGGATTTGTTGAAAGGTCTGACTGGGAGAAAATGATCATAGACTTCATTCAAAGTCCCACCCATACGCATTCACTGCTAAGAAGAAGAGTGGAAGACTGGAGATGTACAGGCACTGCACACATTTATCCTTGCCCTCTGGCTGAGCCAACAAGGCTGACTACACAGCACCAACCAGCTGCATAAAGCCAACGCTGCTGGGGCTTGCTGCGTGGCTACACAAGGCTACCAGGGGGCATTGAAGACTACTCTGGCCAAGCACTTCTAACCCAGGAAGAGAAACAATCTGCAAACATATAGCACTTGTTCTAGAGTCTTAAAAGGAGAAGCATTTCTGGGGAGACCTCAAAAATGAAAACCCCAAACATACAAGAGCTCTCTCCCCTGCTACTGCATGTGATTTCCATGTCTGAGAGTGGATAACACTCCACTCTTTGAAATTTGAGCCTCAAAGGCCTACTGTCCACTCTAATGGCCTTTGCAACCGTTTCTTAGGTGCTCCTTCAGCCAGCCAGGGGCACAAAATCTGCTATTCCAAATGGGGCATCACGTCTGACAGTGACGGATGGTATAACCAGGGTAGAGGACTGTCTAGCAAAACAGCGGGAGACAGATTAGCAGTGGCAGGAAATAAAGAAAGGATAGTGACATTACTAAGGGACTTGGCTCACGGCAAAGGCAGAGAGCTATAACGCGACAAAAAGGCGCCTTTCTTTAACAACAGAACAAGAAAGAATTGGGAAGTGGGAGTTGTGGCTTGACGTTTATTGTGTAGTCAAAATCACCTCCCCTTGCAAAGTAACAACTGCTTTCTCGCAGATGGGCAGGGCTTTGTAATTCTAGGGAACCTCAGGGGACATCCATAAATAGAGAAGGATAGCTTTTTCTTTTAGTCTCAGGCTAATCCTTATAATGAGTCTGAAGGGGAAAAAAAAAAAGGGTTGGTGGAAGTAGAAACACACTATTTAAATTCATTCCCATGGCCTTCCAGGAGAAATCTTCCACATTTTGGCTGACAGTCAATCATTCAAGATACCACTGTGCTGTCTAGTTATTTGACAGATTATTTTTTAATCAAACAGGAGTGTTTGATTGCATTTCATTAAAGACACAATGAATAATATAAATACCACGTTTTCAAATGTAATTTCCCTTCTCTGAAAGGACTCAGTTAGCAGTTAAGTTGAAGAGATTCCACAGCTGAACAGATCATGCACAAGACAAGTTAATCACTAGCACCAATTACCATTAAAATGACCTACCATGCATGCAAATTAGACCCAGGAGTCAACAGGCTGGGGTTTAATGTCACGAGCATCCACCAGATTCACCGAAGCCCTGTTACTCCTGTTAATGTTTTTCCTATTTGTGTCATTCTGCAGCACAGGGTGAGGAGTTAAAAGCAAAACAGAGCGGATTAATCAAACAAAACCACCAAACAAGTCAGCTCAAAGGAGCACAAGGGAAAATTAGTGGTGGAGAAAGAAACAAGATCAGCAAAGGCACAATACCAACAAGAGCACTTGCAGCAGCTAAAGGCTGCACTTCTCTGCCATCATTATTCAAAATGCTTGGCCACTCTTGAGCCTCAAAGTCTCGGTTATTGAACAGTTTACAAACCAGAAGTCCCCAGAGTTCTCCTTCACAGGACAGGGAAAAGGAAGAGTAGCAGCTACTCAGACTTTGCTCCAGCTGAGGATGCACCAGTGACTGCTTTTGAGGCATATAACAAGCTGAATTCAGGCAGCCCTTTATCCCTAAAACCAGGAGGCAGCATAAACTATGGCTGGCACAAGTGAGGTGAAATATTTTTTATCCTGTTCCTCTAAAAGCAAAGTGGCTGCTCCCTGGAACTCTGGGTTGTGCTTCACCTGAAGCATACACTGGGAGTTTGGGCTGAGTGATATGATTTTGAAAACCACGCCCATGAACTCTGAGTGGCAAAAATAACAAGTATTTGTTAACTCTTCTGCCTTAGCCTATTTTCTCTGGAAAGACATTTTCTGTCGAGCTTGTACTGATCAAAATACTTATGTCACTTAATGCATCTGTTCTCACTGCATCCTCATAATACACATTACAACTGTTATGAGGGGACAGAAAGTTTATACCATTAATACTGGTTCGAGCTGTGCCACCTCTTGTCACTTCAGAGCAACACTGGAGGAGGGAGCACACACTGTGAATTCAGTAATCAGGTTGTATCAGTTGCAAAAAAAAAGCACAAATGAGAGAGCACAACCACCTCCAAGTGTCAAGGTGAGAGTGTGCTCTTCTGTCTTCACCAGACCCTGTCAAGCAGAAATGTAATCACTAGTGGATTACTTTAATAGTGTTACCACATGTCTGGACTTAGCAAAGAAGCTGCAAGATGAATAAACAGGAAAACTGTAATGGCTGCTGTCTTATCAAAGAGCCTTCTGAGTGGCAGAGGCTTCCTGAACAACCTACTGCCCTGATATTCACTTATTTCTAGGACTGTTCAGGAGAGAAAAGGGGTGGGAAGTGAGCTTCCCGCTGAATCTAAGAGATCAGTGTTTCAGATCAGCCACATCACTCTAGACCATTTACTCAAGGCTCACTGGTTCAAAACAGGAAGCCATGTTTGGCACTGCAGAGTTGACACAAGACAACGAGCAATTACATTAAAACTGGGCAGCCTCCAGCAGAATGCAACCATACCCGGAACTGGCAAACTGAAAAGGAGTGAACTATGCTTAAAACTGCAGCTGGATTTAAGCCATTCTCCAGCATATACGTTCACAGAAAGGGAGGACACAGAAAGAAATACATGAACAGGCAAATTAACACAGGCGGAGTGATACAGAAGGATATCTTCCTGGTCCACAAAAAATAGAAAGATTTTTCTGCAAATCACTTTTTAATTTCACTTCAATATAGTGTTTTTCTTTCAATTCACTCAAGTTTAATTGTTTCCAGTGAACACAAATCACCTGGATTTTCTGATATTATCAGCAATATGCTGAAGGTTATTAAAGACAGCTTTTTACAGACTAACAATAGTATTTCCTATCACTGATTCTTGGTTCACTGAATCTTTTTTTTCCTCTCAGAAATGACCTACCCTACAAGCTTGTTTTGAGGCCAGGAAGAAGTTATGGCCACAGCATTGTTAGAAGCATTAAGCAACTTTTAAATAAGATCTATTGAAAAGGCATAGCAACACAACAGAAATTCAACAGAATCCAATAAGATACATTTGCACACAACCCTCAAGGCAAAACACTTTATGAAGAGAGATTGTTATTGTTGCTGTTAAATTAGAAAATGGTCTAAATTTGTTTTTAGAAGACACACGCTCAGAAGTACACACATCTCTCTTTCCTCTCCATCTCCTTGACCCACACCCATTGTCTACAGTCAGGACTCTGAGTGAGTGCTGGTGAAATGAATGCTGCTCACCACACTGCTCTAGACAGATGCACAAGCTGACACGTACTTCTCATGGTGAAAACAATAAAGCAGTGTGATGTTTTGAAGTGACTGTTCTCAAAATAAAGACTGAATACAGTTATTCACTACAGGGCAAGGGAATGCTGCCTGCACAAAGATTTTCTTACAACCTCATTCATTTACAAGAACATATCAATTGCCTGCATTTACTTCTGCACTGGAAAACAGCATTTTGTTTTTATTTCTAGTTAGCCAGTGCTAGGATAGGAAATGGTGCTTTTATCTTAACACTGGGCAAGCAAGAAACAAAGATACCAAAAAAAACCCTTTACAGCCCTCTAGTGAGTAACTACCCTGTTCTTGCTGAGCACACCAGGCTCTGTTTCTTCTAAAGGCACTAACTAGCATTAAGCAATAAGGGGAATCTCACTTTTAAAGGTTCTTTCTCTGAGGCGTCCCCTGTGTTGTCGCTGGTCTTGTATTTGCGCTCCTTGTCCCGGTGATCGATGGTAGAGTATCCATCTGAGGAGGAACAATATGACAGTTAGGCATGAAGCACAATGAAGAGCAAAACAGAGCTGATGCTAGCAGTATTCTTCAGCAAAGAAACAGGAAAATAGACCATCAAAACCCAAAAATGCTGGCAGCCTGCTTCTCACATATGCTCCAGCTCTGAAATTTTACTTTCACCAGTTTAAAACAGAAAAGCTCTTTTTTTTTTTTTTTGTATCACTGCCAGATGCTGGCACTCATTAGCAAGCAGAACTGTTTTCATCCCAACCTACTGCCGTTTTGTAGTGTGCCTAAGGAAAGCAGCAAGTTGTCATCTCAAGCCCTGTGGCTAATGAGCTCCAAATTCAGCTCAAATCTTGTGTTCCTTGCTTAGCAGCCTGATTAATTGGCTGTGTTCATTCTCTGAATGCTCTGCAGCATGTTCCCACTCTTCCTGAGCCTGACTATTAACAGGACGTAACAGTAATTTGAAATAGCCCCTTTCAATGCTGAGAAAAGGAGACTGTTGAGTAGGAAGAAATCTTGATGCAAACCCTGCTGTGCTAGGACTGCCTTTCATTCCAAAGCAGCACCTGATGGTGCTTTTTCTCCTGACAACTAAGAAACAATATGAAAGCGTGATTAGCAGACAGAGGAAAAGTATAAGAGAGCATTATAAAGAAATAGCTTTATATATTTCAGAATATACTCTGCTTTCAATCAGTTCAGCCAACACAAATCTGAATTTACTTTCCTGATGCACCAGATTTCCCTCATTATCATTACAAATAGATTGTTTCCTACTCTGCCTTGACAGCACCGTAATCTGGAGTAAAGGACACTCAAATCTATATATTCCTGTAGGCTTTTGTTTTTACCTATATAACTGAGAGATCATTAATGTTTTCACGTTCTGACAAACCGGGCTCTTAGAAGACCACAAAAAGGTTCTACTCAAAATGTGCATCTCTTGGCATTACTTGCTGCAAAATGTCACTAAGAAAAAAAAAAAGTTTTTTTGTGGGGTTTCCTTGGCACAAAGAGGCTCTGTTTGCCCACAGGACAAAAGCAGCTGGAGTGACTTGTACCAAACACAGCCACACCACAGTTCTATATGATACTTATGCTGGTTACAGTTAATTTTAAAAGAGCTCAAGTTTCCTACACGTCCCAGGAATCAAAGTGCAGATAGACCTGAGGTAGCACTCATAACATCATGGCTAGTAACATTACTTAACCATGCTGATTAAAAATAACTAAAGAATGTGAGTTACACACAAAGTACACAGATTTTAAAGCACTGCTACACAGAACTTCACTCATAAGCATTTGTTGACAACAAAGAAGTTAACATTACTGGCTATTCCTTTTGGGGGAAAAAAAAAAAAAAAAAAAAAAAAGTAAAACCCAAAGCCTACCAGTTGCATCCAGTCACCCAGCCAGAATTTTTGGAGGAATGCATAATCAATAATTCTCTTCTAGTTCAGTTATATATTAAAGATTCATCATTCATTTAGGAGTAAATTGCTCACACAGGTATATACACGAATGACGGAAGCTGACTCACAGTAATTTAAACACTCAACTGAGAGGTAGCTCTTCACAGTCAAATTTTAATTATACTCACAATGGTGTAACAGATCACTGCATTTCTTTACGAGTATCAAGGGTGATCCCAAAACATTTTAAAATCAATTGCTAAGACATAAAGGGAAACCTTTAACCTACTCCCAAAAAGGAATAACCATTAAGATGAAGTATGGCAGATTTAATATTTCCCAGATAACAAGGTCAGAATAAAGACATTAATAATGAAAAACTTAGAGTATGGCAGTTCTCCAGTACTAAAAACAATAACAACAACATCAAAGTAAAACCCCATGTTCAACAGGAATCTAACAAAGACTGGGCAAAAAACTCCAAGATTTCGAAGTTTGTACTGTCAGCCCACTGTTATGTGCCCTGCATGCTAATGGTGCTGCACACATCAGCACTAATGGAGTATGTGCTTCCGAAAACCAAGCACTGTGCTACAACTCTGTCAAGTATATGCAGCAGCAGAGATCAGAAGTCCATGACTGGACCTAATAAAATGAGTAATGTCTTGAAGAAGGTTGCATCAGAAAAGTAATACCTCTGTCCCCAAGGACCACACCTCTCCAGGACTAGTGACTATTCCTTCTCTCATCTTTCAGATTGATCCTGAGCAAGTTATCAAAATTAACTGTTTCTGGGGCATGAAGGAGACCTATGCTTATCTTACTGCTCCAAGGTATAAATGCATTATTCTCAGTTAATATAATCGAGTTTATAGAAAAAGTTATGTTGGTCAGTAGAGGCACTTAGCATTCTTGGCTTGTTCATTCCTCTCTCACCTTTCTCCTCATCTTCTCTATTGCTTTACAAGTATCTGCCATTCATTCTGCAGCAACATTCTTATGTCATCACAAATGACATGACCAAATGCCTTCTGAGTGTCAATCCATCTATGCTCCCACACAGCTCTCAACTTATAAAGACCCACAAAGAAGGAAGGGAAGAAAAAGAAGAAGTTATACCTAAAGACATGCAGGTATGAGAGGAACTTCTGAACTATGCATCTTTGTTTTCAACAATTCTCAGCTCTCTAATGATATTGGCAGATTGACTGCATCTTAACTAAGGCACAGGTACAGTTTTGGAGGACTCATAGATTCGGCACATAGCCTTGAGATCACAGTTCTGCTGCTCCTGCAGACAGCTCAGGGTCACAGCCACCCTGAGGCAGCACTGCGACAGTAAGCATCGCTGATCTGCAGATTACTCTGTGCAGAGTCTCCTGTCCAGAGCTGATGAAGTCTGACAGACCAGAGCTATCTCTGCACAAGGCTGACTGCTGCATCCCACAGTAACTTATAATACACCTTTCACACATTCTTAACTGATCTCTGAAACCACAGAAAGTTATAGCCATATTGGAGGTGAAAGTACTCAGGAGATAGGAAAACTTCAGATTTCATCTTCAACAGCACTGAAAGAATTGCAGAACAGAATGACCCAGGCCATCTGCCTGATATCATATATACGCTGTTAATCTGCATTTCTCTTGGTACTGAGATATATACCAGTAACTCCTGAAAGCACGAGGAAACATTAATCCTGAGACTATAAACATTCAGCACTGCCCAGAGTGCAGCACCTGCTTGCACGCAGTTATGCTGCCATGCAATCTTCTCTGGAGTTATTTTCTTCCATTGTGAGAACAAATGTTTTAGCATTCCCTTAGGCTAAATACATATGGACAGGTGGATTCAAGGCAGGTGGTATCTCATTTTCTAAGAATATGAAAGGTAATCAGTATCTGTTATTCACCTTGGTTCTAACTTAATAATTTTTCAGCTACGATCACAAATAGCAGTATATCAAACAGTTTGATTTGAAGGCATTAATATGAATATCTTAAAAAAAAAAAAATACTACCAACTGGAAGTACTAAATCAAATTCCCAAGGGAGCAGGCAGTACCTTTATCTGCCTGAGTAAGGCAAAAACCCACAATTCTGCAAGTCAGAAATTGCGGAGTTTATCAGTCTCAAAGCACGTCACTGACAGTAGCTGTAAGTTCTCCATCTGAAGGACAAGTCTGGCTCAGTTAGATGAAAGTAAATGAAAAGTAAAGTCAGGAATATTGCATGCACCAACATTCATATGCTACTACAGAAAACAGAGGCAGAATAGATTTAAGCTCACTTTGAAGTAACTTTTCAACTTTATCCTGTTTCCAAAACTGTAACACAGAATGCAGCTGCCTCAAGGGACAGAGGCTAGAATGAAAATTTCTGTACTATGTTTAAAAGTAGTGGATAAATTAGTGTGTACACTGTACATGCATTTAAGACAAAAGGAAAGAAAGGAAAAAAATGGCAACAGCCAACCTTTTGAAAGGTAACATTCTGTTTTTAAATGTCAACTTTATCCATTTGAGAAAATATGACTCAAAGAAAAGTTGAACTTTCCTGTAAGTGAAAGTGTGCTCTACTGAAACAGACACAAGGTTTGATCTGTGACTGAATTTACCTGGGCCAAGTTCATCCATAGGTATCATATCACGACTCCCAGTTTTCTCATTATCTGTAAGACAGAAACATGGAATAACTGTAACTACTCGAGTTACATTTGCTTTTCTCAACACCTGGTACTTTTAAATTAGTCTCAGAACCAGAGAGGTCCTTTAAGTACTGGATTCAGACCTGGAGAAAAACTATTCAACTGCCATCCATTCAGAAAGAAAAATATAATTTAAGCTCTCCAGACAGCATATGAAATCCTTATTTTCTGCTTTGGACTAATTACCATTTAACAAGCTTCTCTTAAGTTCCATCTTACACCTATCCCAAATTCTCCCAGATTATTTTAACTGATCATGCTGTTTTCTCAACTTGTATGCTGTATTGGCAGTGCACATTTTGCAAGAGAAGGAGAACTACAGACCAATCATCTCGTTACTGTGAGTTAAAAAGCACTATATAAGTAATACATTTACCCCTTCCTGTCTTGCCCTTCTTTTCACTTCCCATAACACTGTTGTTGCAAATTAAGCAAGCAAGCAAAATGCATACACAAAGTAGAAACTAGGAGAACTGACCTTGGCTTTTATCCACCAGTGGTAAAGTGCTGTCATCATAGCCAGACCTGCCAGCAGTACCCTTGGAACTCTTCGGCGTTGCAGAAACAGACTTCAAAACAAAAATTAGGTAAATATGAAACTGCTGTTCTGGGAAATCAAACAAGTAAACAGTATGAAGTAAGATCACATTGGTTCTAAATCCACTCCTGCTAATAGTATGGCAGAGGAGTTTTTTTAAATTTTATTCTCATATAGATTTGTTAGTGGATTTTTTTTTTTTTTTGGTGTTATCTAGACCACTGCACTGTTGGTCTGTAAAAGGAGCTCAACCTTTTCAGAAGGGAAGGTAAGGAGGCTGCACGTCAAGAA
>JAOWBP010041700.1:0-20681 GCA_028571105.1 Tragopan temminckii
ACTTCTGGTCCATTAACCATGATGCTTTCCGCCCCTGAATCCCATTATTTAAGTAACCACGTAGGTACACTCTCTTTTGGCCTCTGCCGAAATCGCTGCACCATATCCATTAGTTCTGTCGGTGTGTATGGCCTGGCCGTTATGTGTAAATGCATTTTGGCAAGGGGCCATTGGTCAGGGGGCACCCCTGCCAGTCTGTCTTGTACTTTCTTTGTCTTTTGGGTTATAATAGTTCCAAGGAATCCGTCATAAGTGGAACCTCTAGATCTGGCTTAGTTTTTGTTTTCCTGTTCAACCAGGTCCGTTACTTCAGAGGTGTGATTATCATCTATTGAAATATTGCGGACCTGACCTATCAGGGAATGTAAAGTTGGTTTTTTCCCTGTTAATACATTAAGCTCTTGTTCCAGTTTTTCCATACGATCTTTTAATAGCTGATTTTCACATTCTAATGTGTCAGCTCTTATCTCAGCTTGATTAAAGGCATTTAACAGTGGCCATGCCACTGTGGAGGCAGCTAACTGCCTTTCTTTTGTAGTTAGGATGTCTCTGTCTAATCCTTGAAAGTATTTTGTCATGCAGAGTGGGGAAATATTCCCTATAGTACGCAGGGGACCCCATTTCTCAACTATGGTGGCTAATTGGTAATAAGGAGAACCCAGAAACCCTGGGACCTGTCCAGGGATCATGTTATCTAAGGGGGTGATGTTCTCCCCCCTGACCCATTTATAGAAATTCCACAGAAAGGACATGATATAAATTTTAGCATATTTAGCCTGCCTGGCTCGCCAACTGCACAACCAATGAATGTACAGATGTTATAGTTGTGGCGTATACTAGAGAGCTTGGCTACATAGGTATTACACCAAAGCAGAAAAAGATAGGATGCTTACCTGTGGCCTGAGCTCGCTTATAAAACTCCAGCAGAGTGGATCCCCAGAAGAGATTCTTCCCACCTGGTAGTCAGCTTTTAAATGGGTCTAGGAGATGTGGAGCCAGGCTCCACCCTTTCTGGCAGCACAGGTGAATTACCTTCTAGCTGACTCATTGCTCGTCTCAGGTGATCAATCAGAGGTTCAGGCTGTGATTCAGCAGTTTCCATACAGGTTCTCAAGGCTCTGTCATGGCAGAATTACTAGCACAACAACACATCATCAGTAGGGTAAAACTAATACGATTTACTGACAGGGGACATAGTTTCTCTTGACAAGAGAAAGAAGTTCTGACACAGATATGGAAATGAAGGGACAAACACAAGAGTAGCAAAGCTGTAGATCAGAGTCTTTTAGTTACCATTAGTGGTCATGCTACTTTGACAGAAGTTGTACAAGTTTTACAATCTCAGAAAAAACAGCTCAGTTCATTGTAAGATATTAAATAAAAAAAAAAAAAATCTTTTAACAGTTTTATTTTCTTTACACAATATTTGCTTTTTGAAGCTATACTGGTGAAATGATTGTATTGGCCAATGTCACAAAAAAAGCTAACTAGATATTGGTGAATAGAAGTTTTTCATATATTTCTGAAATGCAGCAGCAATGGTTGGGATAGAGGAGACTAAATTTCTCAACAGGCTTCTTTTTTTTTTTTTCTTTTTTTTTTTTTTTTTTCCAGGTTTTCCACAGTAAGCTAGAGAAATTACTTAGAGATTCTCCTCAAGGGGAGATTGTACCTTAAGTGCTTGTGCAATAGTCTGAAACAAATTTTGTAACAGAAATAAGGTCTCTGTGCTCATTAAACTTTGGAGGCAAGTTTGATGGAGGCTAAAGAGCGTGTTCCACATTGTATCTGTCTAAACAGAAATTTCACTGCTTAAATCTTGCAGCTGATTAGGCAGCCAAAATTTATTAGGATTCTGCACTCTCAGTGGCAATCTGCACCTGTTGCAAGATTGGGCCTCAAAGTAGAGCTAATTGCCAATTGCCAATCTGCTTAATCAATCTAGAGACAGCACTGCCCAACAGCCAAGCAGCCAGAAAACATCTGTGTTTTCAACCAAGCATCTAAAGCTAGTTGCCTGCCTTTCCACAAACAGCCTCTAATCCTATTTATGACCTTGTGGCTGACAAGCATCTGCATTCCAGACAAAGTGCTGAAGAGTTCTCAATTACAGGAAATAAGTAGAAAGTTGCAGCAGGTTCTTTGCTCATTAGACTTCCCCCTCAGTGACTGTGGGAGTGCATTGCATGGTGGTAGACCCTCCTGCTGCTGATCATTTGTCTGTCATAATGTGGTCAGCCATTCATTCATAATGAATGAAAGGCTAATGTGTCAAGAGAATCCAAAGATAGAAGTTCAGCTTGACTTCTTATGAGGATAAAAGGGGCAGAGCTAATTCTGAACGGATGTCATTTGTCTTTCCATGTGCTGGTGACTGCTTTTAACTTCATTTCAAACATGTCTAAAGCTGCAGCCCTCCTTACTGTATAAGGAGTACAGTAGTGTCACTGAATTACCTGATAAAAGATAGCAGGAGTTTCTCCTATCTCTTGATGCCTTCTTTTGGGGGGCAGTTGGCCTCCAAAGGACCAGCTGATGGAGCATACCAGGCTCTATTCTCAGCAATCACATAGCAATGCCCAGTTTTAACATGGTGCTACTCAATTATACATCATCCAATTCTAACTTCACAGGTGGAGAAACTAAGATATGGAGATGAAATATGGCAGGGTCAAAGTCACTCATTTTGTTACTGCTGTATTAGAAATTTAGTCCCCCGGGACCTTGCTTTGTGTTCTCATGTCTGTTGATTTTTGCCCATTGGAGGCATGATCTGGAAGGGGTATGCTAATATGTTTTCACTGTTATTTATAGAAAGCAGAAAAGAAAATTTGTTTCCTGTACTCATTTGTTTCCTTAGAGACTGCAAAAGGCCATATTGTGTGAAGACCTGGGCCAGGATGGAATGTAGAATATTTGAGAAAGCCTGCTGTATAACCACAGAGATCTTCAGAGACAAAAGACAGGGGTTGTGCAAACCAAACTTTTTCCTTAGGATAAAAATGTGAGTGAGAATGAGACATTCTAGCAATGGATTTGGCAACTAGCTGTATGTATAAGGGCTGCTCTGAAAGTAATGCCTCCTATTTTATTGTATTGTTCCACAATGTCAGAGGCAGATGTTGATGGGATAGCAGCCGAGGGTGACTTTCCACTAATACTCCATTAAATTTTGTTGCTGTGCAACAGGTGGCAGCAGAGGCAGATAGACAAAATGGTACCTGATTTAGAAGAGTTTATAAAACAAAGGTGTGGAATTAATTCCTCCATGCACCAGAAATTGCTCTCAGAGACATTCATTGACACTTGCTGAACATTTATGAAGATGAAATGGTGAATGTTAGCAGAGTGAGGTGGTGGGTAGTGTGTTTTAGCAGTAGTGACAGTGAGTCACATTTGCTGTGCAGATTTCTGAGTGTGGCTTGCTGCCTCTTGTCCATACCTGGTGAAAATGCATAGTTAATGGTGATGACTATGTTGAAAATCAGTTTTTTGTAGCTGAAAAGTTGATCTATCAAATAGTATTATTGTTCTTTCGGTATCTGTTGTTGTATGATGGAAATAAGTAGGAAACATTACTTCTGGAGCAACCTACATAAGTAGGGATGAATACTCCACTTTTTAAAAGACTGGAGAAGTCTGACTCCCTTCTGCACTCCCTACTGACATAGTTCATCAGTAATGTAGTCTTCAAGGCGCTATTCTTCTTCCTGATTTCACGACTTCATGGAGATTTCACCTGGAAGCAGCTCTGGCTTAAGCAATTCATATCTTTTCAGATGGCTTGTGCAGTTGCATGGCTATCCAGACTACAGCTTTCAGTAGGATTTTTAAAATACTTCCTTTAAATTTAGCTGAGCACCTCTTCCTATCTCATCTGACAGGCCCTTGGAAACTTGTTGGTGACACAAAAAGTAACAGTCTGCTTGAGCTGGCACTCTGCTGAAGAAACACCTGCAGAATCAGGCTAATGTTCACCCTGGAACCTGTCCATTGTGTCTGAGACAGATATCTTCCCCGTCTCATTGTGTTGGGTAACTGAGATTTCAAAAGGATATATTTTTGTTTCTTCCAGGTGGCCAGAGGCCTTTTTTTTCGTTGTAAGCAAGTGCAGTTGCATTGCCTTCATTTATTCTGTATCATCACATGAGGAACAGTACCGTTATTTGACCATTTCCTCTGACATGACTTTTGTTATGTTTAAAATGTGCTGATCTGGGATTTCAGTGTGAACTGATGCAATTACAGTATTAGACAACATTGCTTGATGCTGCAATAGAGAATGGCAAAAACCATTTATCATCATTAATGAACAGGCAAGTACAGGAACATTGGAGAGTGAAATATGGGAGCAGTAGATAACTCTCAAAGACAAGCTACACTAGCAGGATGCAGAGAAGGATATGTGTTCACAAACAGGATAAATTACAGATCCTTATAACTGGTGGTGTGGTCATCCAAGTGTATATGCGCTTCTCATCACTGCTCAGAGCTGTTAGTCCAAGCTCATCAGTCT
The DNA here is from genome assembly GCA_028571105.1 of Tragopan temminckii. Lineage (NCBI taxonomy): Eukaryota > Metazoa > Chordata > Aves > Galliformes > Phasianidae > Tragopan > Tragopan temminckii. The sequence continues at coordinate 4,517 of JAOWBP010041700.1, forward strand.
GTATTCAAGCAAGAATGAGTTGTTTTCATGCAGGCAGATAAGCTGAGGAGGAGACTAAATCCTGCACAACCTTGCCTCAGCTCCACCAGAGGTGTCTAGACTAATGGAGAAATCCCCATACTTTTCCCTAAGGAAAATATAAAGTGGCTCATCTTCAGTTTTAAGAACAAGTCTAAGCCAGTTGTATACAGGAAAACAAACATGGGTAAATGCAGTAGAGAGGAGAAAAAGTTATTTTTGGCAGGGCTTTACTCTGAGGTTATTAACACCTTTGATAGACAAAGAGCCTCATTTGCTAAGCATCTGAGTTTTAATTCCAGAAAAGATATGTAATAAGTGTGTAATCATGTCAGACATGTAAGACTGAGAGGAGGCCCAGCAAAAATGAGCTGTGTCTGCATAAATAATGAGTGTACTTTTATTCCCTTTCCACACCCCAGAACCCAATGCACTGTAAGACTCAATGCACCTTGACAAAATTCAGCTCAAATAATCTTTTCTAACTGATCAGGATGTCCTTAAGTAAACCTTAAAATCACTGCAAAGCTAGGCAAGAGAGGAAATCACGAGTCCCGATATATCTTCCATACACAAATATCCAGAGCAATCATGCAGACAAAATAGGTAGAAGAAAACATCCTGCAGTTTGTCTTGAAAGGTTTTGCCAAAGGCAGACCTTGGCATGTGTGGAAGAGGGGTTCCCAGAATCGTTGGCCATCATAAATGATATTATTTTTTTGTTGGCTCATTCAAGTGGCTTTATCCATAGCAAATATTCTGTTAATGCAGAAAAATTTCAGTCTCCAAAAGACTGAGATTTTGTTCTTGAGCATAGCAAATGTAAAGAAAAAATGCACTTCTACAGTACCTGAAGTATTAAGCAAATTGAGGCACTATTCACAGGACACCTCTTCCCCTGAGAATTCCTACTAAATAGAGAAGAGAAACAGTATTTTCACTCCACTGCTTCCCCTCTTCATTACTGTGTCGCCTAATGGGTATGAACATTCCCATGAAATCCTTTGGGATTGGAAAGAGAGCTACTGAACCCTCAGATTTTACAGCCTTGTTGAAAGATATATGTACTTCTTGAAATACTGGATGAAAACCAAAGCAAATGCATATCTTCCCATGATGGATTTGTGGGTCTAGTTCTTCCCTGCCTTCTCCTCTCTCCCCAGTCCCCCACGCCTCCCACCGGGTTGATTCAGTAAGGTAATCAAATGAGAATGATCAGTTGTTCATGAAAGATTCCCAAAGATCTGGACGCATTCATGGGCCTTTGAATAATGCCACACTTTAAAAATAAATAAATAAATAAATAAATAAATAAAACAGTGGTTCTTCAGATGGATCTGCTACTAAGCTTCCTGGCGTCTTCAAATAAATCACTTTGTGGGACTGCTCTTAAAAGACAAAAACCATCAACAAGAAAGCACAAATAAATAACAAAACAAAGAGCTATCTAGACCTGTTGCCAATATGGACTTGTGGCTACAACCTAATAGTCACAAAAATGAAATACAGAAAATTTCAAGAACTACTGTGCATAGTTTCTTTTGAAATCTGCTTCAGAAGTGACATTCTTCATTAAAAACAATCTGTCATCCTTTCTCAGATTAGAGTATGGCTAATCTTGCAAGAAGTCTGGCTACATACATACAAGCACGTTTTGGGCAACAGCAAGGAGCATGACATACTCTTAAGACAAGCCCTTTGTCCACACAGATTCCTGTCTGCTTACAGATTGTCTGGATGTTCTGTGATGTACCACCTTACCTAACTGAAAAAAAACCATGAAATTGTATTGAGCTTATTTGAGACATGGAATTATATGTCCTTCAGGGGTGGCCACTGCCTGCCTGGGGCTATGCTTAGCTTTGCTGACTACTAGTCTGATCTTGGTAAATCAGGTAAACTATTCACATTAATGTAGAGACATGCACATTAAAACTGCTTACAGAGTACAACTGCTTCTCAAAGGTGAATTAAAGCAGTTATCTGGCACTAAGCTTAAAATTAAATAACATTTTGTCTCTTGAACTGAACATAACATTGTTGCTGATAATTATAGGTAGTGGAAAAAATCTCTTATAATCACCATTGTTTACAAGATGCACTAAATAGAGCTATTTTCCATTTCCAAATATGGAGAGTTTAATTGAGTAGAAGAGCAAGAAGCTCTGCATAACTCTCTTCTCTATTCTTAAAGCTTAGCTATCAAACAACGGAAAACGTTATGTCTATACTACGTACCCTTTCTTGTCTTGAGGCTTTACTCAAACCTCAGGGAAAGTAAAGGTAGTTTTTCTATTGACTTCCATATTATTCAGAACTGGAGTAGTGATTGAAGGTATGTATACTCAGTTGTTTCTTTTCAGGGCTATGGATTTGCTTTTACTTCCAAGAAGTAGAATATACTGGGTGTCAAGAAGGCCACTATTGAAAACCTTTACAAAATATCTTCTCCTTAAGAGTACAGCATGTATAAATGCTTATGATCTCTGTTATTTCTGGAATGTTATTTTTGGCAGATACGTGTGCAGTAAGGAAGAACTGAATGCTCTCTCTCTCTCTCTTTCTCTCAATATAAATAAATAAATAAATCTGACCATGTTACATGGGAGTCACTCCTATTAAATTGCAATATTTACCAAAATAATGTCCTGGCTTGGAAACAGAGATATCCCAAACCAGTTTTAGTATTTGATTGTTGCCATGATTGTTTTATAAGTCCCCAAGGGAAAGGGGGAAAGGAATCAAACAAGTGATGAAAATTGGAATACTGAAAATGGAAACTTATCTTCTGTTCTGATAACTGTGTGCATGCTGAGGAGTCAGGAATGCGATCTTCTGAGGAGTGGTGAAGCAGCAGTTTTTTGTGTCCTGATCTACCCCCTTCTCTGTAAAGTGGAGTTTTCACATGAAATGATAGGCATACTTCAATTAAAATAAATCAAAGTTTTAAAAATCCAGGTGAATTCCTATCCTCCTTAGAATAAATAAAAAAAGTTTTCATGAGTTTCCACTTTTAAAGAATGCTGCACTAGTTAGGTCTCATATTTAGGAAAAAAAAATACTTATAGAAATGGACAATGCTGAGACAAAAACAAAACAAAAAAAAAACAGAAACAAAACATGAAAAATAGTAGATTAAAATTGAGAATTAATACCAGTATCATGTATTTCTGTGAAAGTTACCATGCATATGAAATAATATTTATTTTTTTGTCCATCTATTTTGAAGATGCATCTACTCATTAGGGTACTGTAGGATTCATAACAATTTCAAACAATTTTACATTTTTAAAAATGTATTTTATTTTTATATAGCTAAATAGAAAGTACTTCTACAAAAGTTCTATTTCAAGTAGAAAATGAGCAGTCTAACCCTACAACATCTCCTGACATCTTTTTACACATGAACACATTGTTGCCTTTTACTGTTTTGGCATTATGTGAAAATAAGCATATGTATAATTTTTCATATAAGTAGTGCTTGAGGAACTGGGTTCAGATGAATCATTTTTTCCAGTTATGTTCTTGAAAATCTATTTAGGCATTGGTTTAAATAGAATACATAAATCTGATATTCAGTCTATTTCTGTTAATGTGTAAGGCATTCTAGAAATTCTTTCTGATGTCTTCCATCATTTATATAGAATGTATGAGAAATAAAATGTTTGAGTGACTCTAAAACTAGGACTTCTTGCCAACTTGGACATGACAGCAGGGAGACTAGTGATAAACCGTCAACCAGTAATTCAGGTTTTGACTGGAATTGAATTTCTTGTCTGTGCTCCTGGTAGCTGACAAACGAGGACATAAACAGCTGTATGCCAGCCATTAATTTCTTCTTACAAGCCACTGTGTCCCCTGAGACTTTCCCTTTCTATCAGATCATCGCCCTGTAAGGAATGGATTTAAAGTGCAACCATCCAGGAACTTTGCATGTCCTTGAAGAAAGGCACTTTCTTGTGGAATGTGATCTTCTTCCTGCCTTACATCAAATATCTGATACAGAAAAGAGACAGGAATATTCTCTGCAAGCAACCTCTAATTCTGCAGTGCTTTCTCACAGGAAAGCAGACAAAAGGAAAAATGCGCAGTGGTAGACCTGCCTTCTAATTGCATAGATGTAGGGATTTGAGATCAGCTCTGTAGATATAAGAGCAGAATTTTCCCTTTGGTCTTTTCATCTTGGCTGAGTTATTGCTAAACTATTTGGCCTCTGCATAAGAACCTGACCTTCTGCTGCACAGCAGGCAGCCTGACATTTCTTCTCCACAGAGCTTTTAATTACTAAGTTTGTTAGAACAAGCATCTAAATCAGAATCAACGTTGCCTTATCTAACTGATTTCATTTGGAATGGCTTCATGCTTCACAGTGCTTTACAGATGCTTCTTGAGAGAGTTCAAGCAAAAGACAGCTACCAGAGGATAAGCTCTTTCTGAAGACATTTGGCTCTTGCAGCTAGTTTATTTGCCAAAGAAAACTTTGTGTCCCAATTCTGTGAGAATCACTGGAAAAATTTAACCTGCTGCTGCCTATTCTGCTCCGCTTTCATAAGTGAGTGTCTATTGTCTTCAGTAGACAGGAAATCTTTTCTATAGTCTCTCTTCTTTTTTTTTTTTTTTTTTTTCCCCATCAGAGCTGCTTCTTTTGCCTACTTGCTATTTCTTTTACAAATATTTCAGATTTCTGCTACCAAAAACTTTATCTCTTTTATTACCATACTGCATTTCAGCCAAACGTGTTCAAGAAACCTTTTTCACCTGTGGAAATTATGACAGTAAAGATTAATTTCACACAGCCACCAAATAGATGCTAAATAGCACTTCTGTTTTTGTATAGAGAGTACTGACTGATACATCCTTGACTGCTGAAAGCTGCACACCAGACATGAGCATATACGTGTAGCATAAACATCTAGTATAGGATGTGGTAGCACTTGATAAAGCAAAACATGAATTTTTATCTTATACTTGAAAAACTTGATATGTTTGCTTAACCAAATTCTTGCACCCATGTGTATTCAAGGTAGCACAAATTCAGCTTTTAAGCAATTTTACCAAACTCCGTAGCAAGTTATAGCTTAAAGCGATTTGTTTTATCAAAGCATAGTTCTGTCATGGAAGAACATTATTCTGTCTTCATGTCCAGGGGCACACACTCTCTGAATTGCTTCAAGTTAAAGCAATGAAGAAAAATATTTTAAAGCTTTTTCCCTCTTCAGTTAATAAATCTTTTAATACCTAATTTTTTAGGAGTATGCAGCTGGAAAGAGCAGTCTGGCTCAGAAAGGAAAAGACGTCAAACTCTCTGAAGTTCCTTAGTCCTATTTATCTGCTACCTCATCCAGATGTTTAAATAAGCATTGAAACATTTCCTGTCCAATTTTCTTATCCCTGCATGGTAAATTCTTCCTACCTGTATTAATGTCTCACAAGGAATTTTTTGTTTCAGTGGCAGGGTAAAAGAAACTCCTTTAATTGATTGCCTTTGGATTTCTATTATTAAAAAGTCTTGAGACAATATCCTTGATCCCATTAATTGATGACAGGATACACGAATTCTTAACCCATTAGTAGAGTTTACATTGTGTAATATTAAACATGAAATTCAGGTTCCAGTTCCCACATGCTCAATATCTTCAGAGTTGTTCCTTGGATGTACAGTTTGACACATGAGCCAATGTCCATTGCCTTCAGAGTTGCTACTCTGCTCTGATTCAAGTATAAGAAAAAGCAAATTCAGGACTAGATCTTCATTAAGAATCCAATTTTAAGTTATATTTGACAACATTTCATGGCATACTAATAACATCATATCTACAATCATATTTATAGTACAAGATAAAAAATGCTGCAAGCCACAGAGCTGTACAAAAAGTGATGTGTAAACTACACGGACTGAGTATAGGGAACTGAAGTCTGGTATTACCCTCATTGAGTTGACTGTGAAATAATACAAGTTGGTGTTGTAAGAACAAAATAAGTCTCACAGCATTTCAGGACATTTCAGTTAGGGAGGAAAATTCACCATATTTCCTGAAATATACTGTAACATATAGTTTTAAAATAATTCCACTGGTACTAAGATGCCTAAGAAGGTCATAGCCTCTCATGTCTGGGAGCAAACACAGATGGGTGGTGTATCTACTAACTCTGAGGACTCTAAAGTTGATTTCCTATTTGTGGGAACCTGAGGAAAGTACAGAGTAAACTCAAGGATAAAATGAAAGTGATAGCACTGGGGAAAGTGCTAACGTTAGACTCTAATCATAGGGAAAGTACTGCAAAAATTTAGAGATTGAATTCTATCAGTGTTTAGCTATTTACATTATACTATTTATATTACTTTATATTATTTATATATTATTAATAAAATATTATTTTTATATTTATATATAATATAAGTTAGTTATATTAGTTATATTATTTAGTATAGGCAAATCAATCCCACTAAGAAGCCAATGTTCCTGTACAGAACAGCCAGTTCCGAGCAAGCCTGACTCTAAATTTGTTGCCTGTTTCAACAGCATAACCACAGAAATACCCTAACAACTCTCCCAGTAGTGATATCTGATATTCCCAAAAGGAAATCTCAGACATATTATTTAGGGTATTCTTGCAGTGCGCTAAGGACTGGGCACGCTTTACAGGCTCTGACTTTCCTATGCACCCAGACTGTAATGATCTCAGGCAACAGGGATTATAGACAGTCCTCCTTTGAAGCCCTCTGCACAGGTACGAGTGTATATGTAAGTGTGTGTGAAAGGCACTGAATTCTGCAAGTAAGGAAAACTTTGTGATTTGTTTAATAAAGAGCAAGAAACTGAAGCAGAAAATAGATATACATAAGATCATTTTGCCAATGGCTTGCTACAAAGATACGTGTGCCCTGTCATTGGTGTGATTCTGGTCTCCTTTCAAAAATACTGATACCCTTTGAGTGCATGTCTGTGATTCATTAATAAGGGAGTAACAGATGGGAGCTACAGATCAGTAAATGAGGTCACTTTCACTTAATTTGATCAGTACAAAATGCTCTTGAATTCTTCCAGTGAGATCAGGGGCCTACGACAGACATTATGTTGAATAAATTAGAAATATTAGAATGATTAATTAAGCAATTTTTGTTGCAACAATTTGAGATTTTTGTGGAGCAGTTCTTAACCTTTTTTTTTTTTTTTGCTTTTTTTTTTTTTTTTTTTACTGGGGGGCTGCTAATGTCTTCTAACACTGTGCAGCGGTCAGTGTATTACATTAGGGGGAGATATAACTATGACTTTACCACACTCCTGTTAGAATAAAGCTGTAAAAAACACCAAGAATTTATCTTTCTTGGTAACATCTTCTATTTCAGTAAATATAGTCCTACAGACCTTTATGCACATGCTTAATTGTTTGTACAGGAATACACTGACTGTAGTCAGTAGGAATACTCATGCTTACATCTAAGAACACGTGTAAGAGTTTCCAGGACTGGGGCCTGCCTTTTCCCAGTGGAGAATTATGCTCTTACACAGGCATCTCCCCTGGTGTGCTTAAATAAATCTGGTCCTTTAAGTTATACAGAGCCAAAATTCTCAAGTCTTACTGTAGCCATTTTGCAACTGCTAACTGCTTGGTGCCTGTTCTGTGTCCTAACTGGTTAGTACGTGTTACGTTTTCCCACAGCTCTCTCTTCTTCCTGCATCTCATACATGTGATTGAAAAAGGTTCATCCAGTGATAAGACTTCTCTTTTATGCTGTAATACATGATTTACTAGTATTAAAAGAATGTCCACAACCTTGAAAAATTCTCTTTATTCTTTAGCCAGTAGTGAGGAGCAAGGTCTGTTCTACTATGCAGAATGTTGCCAGATTATACTGAATAAATATTCTTCCACAGACTTTTTCACTTGCAATTTTAAGTAGTATCTTTGTTTTTTCTCTGTAAGACTCAATGCTTCCCTGTCACATTTGATTGAAATGCACCATGGTAAATACTTAAAACAAGCGCAAGACAGGTGCCCTATTTACAACACAAGTAAACGTCACCAATTTCTTACTGTTTTCCAGATTCTTGGATTTAAAAATAAACTGTAGAAGTAACAACTGAAGGTGACAAGAGGCAAGGTAGCTAAAAGATGTACTACATATCAAGCAGATGTCAATGGATAAGATGTCAACACTAAATAAGTAGCGAATCACAGAACCACAGAATTGTAGGAATGAGAAGGGACCTCTAGGGATCATTAGTCCAACCTCACTGCTAAAGAGGGTTCCTTAGATTAGGTCACAAAAGTGGGCATCCACATGGGTCTTGAATAGCTCCAAAGACAAAGGCTCCACAACCTCTCTGGGCAGCCTATTCCAGTGCTCTGTCACCCTCACTGTAAATAAGTTCTTATGTGTATTTGTGTGGAACTTCCTATATTCCAGTTTTTAGCCTTTGCTCCTTGTCTTGTTACTACACATCACTGAAAAGAGTCTGGCCTCTACCTTTGATAACATAGTATTACATGAATCAGAAATCTGGAAGTCATAAAGTGTTTTGAATTAATTTCTGAAGACTAACAGAATAACACTAGAATAATAAGAATATTGCAGTAGCAATGTAATAAGAACAGTATTTGCAAAGATTAGGAACTAAAATTGGAAGCCTGATTTCCATCATCAAACAGAACTTTTAATAGAAAGAACTGATAGGCTTGTCTACAAATTAGTGTTTAATGAAGCAGGAAGGGATCTAAACAAGCTTTTTGTATGAATCATAGAAGGCCTAAGGTTGGAGGGCACCTTAAAAATCATCTATTTCCAGTGCCCCTGCCATGGACATCATTGCTAACCACCACTAAATCAGACTGCCCAGGATCCCATCCAACCTGGCATTGCATGCCTCCAGAGATGGAACACTGTTTTAGGGTAGGTTTGGATCTGAATGATGTGATGTCTCAGGAGCAGAGGCAAGCAGCACAGAGGATTACGAGTTTTAGTCAACATACACACTCATACATACACAGACACCCATTTTTAGATAATCCCCGTAAGTGGGAAGAAGAAATTCCCTAAGCAAGTGCACTATTATTTACTGACCTTTGAGAGATGGCAAACTCCTGAAAAGGAGAGAGAAGGAACATGCTGGTGGTAGATTCAATAGGTAGCGCCAGCAGGGCGTTCCCTGCTTCAAAGTGCACTTTTCCTCTCTGCTCCACCACAGCCTCTCTCCTGCTTTTATTCTCCCCAGGGTCTGTGCAGCATCTGAAGCATGGACTCAGATGTGGATGATCCAAATCGTTTATTAGAAGTTCTCACATCACTTATATACCTTCACAAATTTTCTTTTTCTACCTTTCCCACCCATCCCTACAACTTTCCCACCCACCTTTACGTGTCAACAGAGCATTCTACAAAACACTCTTCAACCGTTCACATAGGCACTTATCCAATCAGAGCCGTGAGACTTGTTCTTTCTTCTTCTAGAGGTGTCCTTGGTTCTCATGCTGTTTATCTTGCTTCACAGCTTCTGCTCTGAACAGTTTTTCTTGTATTCCCACGGGTTTGTGGTTTTTTTCCACTTGCGTGTGTACCTGCATGGCCAACGCATGATACAGAGCCCAAGTGGAACACCTGCTTGCAAAACAAGTCCTTGAAAAAACAAAATAAACTACCAAGGTCATTTCTCTTTACAAAACAAGATATTTGCAGCTACAGCCACAAATATCAGTTCCCTTAAAACTGTCAGAATACTTTGTCCCATCCCAGCATCATTCTTCAGCCAGGGCCCTTTAGATCCCCAGCGCAGGCATACACAGCTTCTCTGGGCACATGTTCCAGCTCTTCACTACCCTCTGAATAAAAAATTTCTTCCTAACACCTAACCTAAATCTCCCCTCTTTTAGTTTAAGTCATTCCCCCTTGTCCTATCACTATCAGACCATATAAAAAATTGATCCTCTCCTTCTTACAAGCTCACTTCAAGCACAGGAAGGCCACAATGAGATCTCCCCAGAACCTTCTCTTCTCCAGGCTAAACAAGCCCAACTCCATAAACCTTTCTTCATAGGAGAGATGCTCCAGCCCTTTGATTAGATTCGTGGCCCTTCTCTGGACCCTCTCCAACAGCTCCACATTATTCCTTTACAGGGGACCCCAGGCTTGGACACAGGTCCCAAGATGGGGTGTCACAAGGAGGACAAATCAACTCCCTCTCCCTGCAGGCAACCTCTCTTTTGATGTAGCCCAGGATACTTTAGGCCTTTTGGGCTGTAAGCGCACACTGCTAGCTCTTGTCCAGCTTTTCATCCATCAAGACCACCAAGTCCTTTTTTGGAGGGCCATTCTCAACGAGTTCTTTTCTCTGTCTGTACTCACATCTAGAATTGCCCTAACCCAAGTTCAACACCTTGCACTTGGCCTTGCTAAGTCTCATTAGATTCTCATGGGCCCATTTTTCAAGTCTGTTCAAGTCCCTCTGGATGGTATCCCTTCTTTCTATTCTGTTAACTGCACCTCTCAACTTGATGTCATTACCAAACTTGCAGAGGGTATGCTCAATACCACTGTCTAAGTCACTGATAAAGATGTTGAAGAGCACCAGTCCAAGATGAATCTCTGGGAGACACTGCTCGTGACCGGCCTCCACCTGGGCATAGAGCTGTTGAGAAGAACCCACTGGCTACAGCCATCCAGCAAATGCTTTAACAGTTTGCCCTTCAAATCCATCTCTCTCCAATTTAGAGATAAGAATATACAAATCCAGGTAGATAAAGTCATCTGTGCTTTCTTTATCCACTGATGCTGTCTTTCCATCATGGAAAGCCACTAGATTGGTTAGGCATGGCCTGATCTTGGTGAAGCCTTTCTGGCTGTCTCAGATCACCTCCACATCTTGCATGTGCTTTAACATCTCTTCTAGGAGAATCTTCTCCATGGTCTTCCCAGGCTGAGAAGTGAGGCTTACTGACCTGTAGTTGCCAGGTCTTCCTTTCTCTGTTTCTTAAAGATGGGAGTGATATTTCTGTTTTTTCACGTCACTGGGAAACTTGACTGAGAACCATGATTTTTCAAATGTGATGGAGAGCAACCATATTAGTCAGTTTCTTTATAACCCTGGGATGAATGTTATTTAGTCCCATAGGCTTGTACACATTCAGCCTCATTTGTTGGTCTTGGACTTGCTCCGCTCTTACGCTGGGAGGCATTTTGCTCCCCTGACCCCCACTTAGAAATTCCAGAGATAAGGGGCATGAGTACCCTGACTGACCATGAAGAACGAGGCGAATAACTTGTTAAGTACCTCAGCCATCTCCATGACTGAGGAGGCTAGCCCTCCTTTCTCATTTATCAGAGGCGGTACTCTCTCATTTGCCTGTCTTTTCTGCCCAATGTATCCCTTCTTGTTTTTCTTTCACATCCCTCGCCAATTTAATTCCTCGCATCTGCACCTTGGCTTTTCTGACTCTGTCCCTTCACATCTGAACAGCAACCCTATCCAACCCTATCCCTGCTTCCACCCATCCCTGCTTCCACTGCTTGTACTTTTCTTTTTTTACCATCAGTCTGATGAGCAGATCCTACTTCAGCCAGGATGGTTTCCTGCCTCATCTGCCTGATTTCTTATTCTGGGAGATGGAGAGCTCTTGCAAATCAAAGTTGTTAGTCAGCAGGAAGCTCATAAGTACACTCAGTAAGCTACTGTTCTTATCTAGCACACACCTTAACCCTGGGGAGTAGTATGTGAGTAGTAGCTACTGTGTTATGAAGCACTCAGCCGTTACACTGCAAGATAATCATCTCAGTCTGCTTCAGGATTCTTCCAAGTTATGCAGGGGGGTTGAAAAACTTACATGTAAGATTTGACATTATTTTGTATTTGTCATGTGTTACTGTTTGAAAGAAAAATCTTAAAGTTGTTGAAGCTGTGATAGTGAGGACCACTGAGCTGTATAAAAGAAGAGTGCAGAGAGACAGACTGTATTAGAAACCATGTCCCATGATGTTACAGAATGTGATAATTGAAGGTAAACGTTAGGAGACACAAAGAGCATTGTTAGCTCCTGATCTTGCAGTAAACCTGCATCTTGCAGTGACCAGTGGGTCTTCTGTGGTGCTTCAGATCTCGCTCCCAAGCAGATGGGCCACTAATGAATTAACAGCAACAAAAAAAAACCTCCTTGCTACAGCCACATCTTTCTTTCATTGCATCTGGTGTACTTCTGAAAAAAAGTGCTCATAATTACTATTTAATTAGCTTGGATCAAAGTATATTTCATGTTTATACTCTACATTTGGTTGACCACTACAGTGGTCAGTCCTAAACTGTATTGTCAAATATGCTCAAAGCAATGGAAGTGGTCTGGCTGAAACCTAGGGCAGTACCAGAGTATTCATTCCTACCTGTGAGTTGTATTTTTCAGTCACCACTGGCAATGATTGCTTCTTAGCATCTTGCCTGTGGTTGAGATGTTGCAGGAAGTTTTTGTTTTTTTTCCATGGACTTGCAAGTGAAATGTTGCTTTTAAAGGCAGCAGAAAGCATGCTCTAATATGAAAGAGACACCTGATTCCAAGTACGTGCAAACGTGTTTTGATGTGCTGCTTTTCTACTCCTTGGCTTGTGTATTACGGGAACAACATCAATACAGTGGAAAATCCTTTTAAAGCATCTAGTATTTCACTGTTTCTTTGAAGATGGTTGTGCTTGCCTGTGTAACAAAGCTGTGTTGCCATTTTGGTGGAATGCAACCTGACCTTCCTCTTGAAGAAGTCCTGGTTTAACAGTCTGGCAGAGCCTATTTCTGATAAAACAGATGGTGTCTTTCCATTCAGCCACTTTTCATTCATCACTGAAAAAACTTTGTTCTGCCTTGCTGTACAGCTGTTATTTTACAACTCTGTGTTAAGGAAATTGTTATATTTTTAACTTGCAAAATGTCTTTCTCGTTAGTGCTTTCTCACTGCATGGGTGGCCTCAGCTTCTTAATCCCAACTTTCTCCTAGCCTTAGTCAATCTTCTTGTCAGTTTATATTGTCCCCTGCTCAGCAAAAAAATGTTTGTGTCTGTCAGTAACACAAAACTGAGAGGTGCTACTGACTCCCTGAAGGGACGAGAGGCCATGCAGATGGGTTTAGATAGGAGGGCTGCTCTGAAAGTAATTTTGTTATGTTGCCCCATGATGGATGTCTATGACAGTAGAGTAATGACAGTAGTGACAGTAATGACAGTAGAGGTTGAATCTTCCTGACAATATTTTGTTTAATTCTGAATTTCTGTATGCGGAAAAAATTGCACCCATTGACAGTCATTAACACTTGCTGAATGTTTATGGAAGTGAAAAGGTGGATGTTAGCATAATGAAGTGGTGGATGGTGTGTTTCAGCAGTAGCAAAAGCAATGTGAATGAGAAGCCACATTCTTTATGGCCATATAGATTTTTATGAGCACAGCATGCAGATTCTTATTCATCATTAGCAAAAATACGTAGCTAATGGTGGTGACTGTGTTGAAAAACTGCTTTGCAGCTGAGAATTTTCTCTATTAAATACTGTTATTGTGCTCATTGTCTCTGTTGTGGTTTTCATGGAAATAAACAGCAGACATTACTTTTGGAGCAACCTACACATTTCATAGCATTGGAGATTAACAGTGACTGCATTTAGTATTGATATGTCTTCACCTTGAATATTGTATGCAGTTCTGGGTTCTGCAGCGTAAAAAAGATGTTAATGTCTTTGAATGTGCTCTGAGGAAGGCAACCAAAATTCTAACAGAGCTGAAGAGCAAGTCCTGTGAGGAGAGGCTTGGGAAGGATTGTGAGGCAGCCTCATTGCTCTCTGCAGCTCCCTAAGAAGGGGAAGTGTAGAGAGGTGCTGGGCTCAGTTCCTTGTTCACTGATGGCCAGGTAAGGTTCAGACTGGACGGTAGCATAAATTTCTTTGGTGTTAGAACAGGCTTCCCAGTGAAGTGGTTGATGTCCCATGCTTGTCAGTATTTCTGACTATTTCCAGCTGACCGAAGAATATATCTAAGTCTGGGTTTTGTTACCTTTCTTTAGACTCATTCGCTTGTAAGTGACATACTAATAAATTAATGGGAATGCTTACCTATCCTGACATTGAAGATAACATTAAACAATATTTAAAGTCAAAAGTGAAGGCAAGAAACCCATAGAGAGATTCAGAAAGCAAAAAACCCTATTATTTTCATTATTAACACATGAAATTTTAGTCACTGAAGCACTGATCAGGTCATGTGAGACAGAATAGGGTGGATGATATTCATTCATGTCTCACAGGAGGGGGTCTCCTCTGTTCATAAGTCTCCATGAAACTTCCAGGATCTTCTATCATGGTCTGATAAAATATTCTGTTCAGTATTAGAAACACTTCCTTTCCTCTTTCTTCCACCTGCACCATGGAAGTAGTGTTTCTGCCGGGTTATTTTGCCCTGAGAGGAGAACTCCAAAGCATGCCATCAACAAGAACTTGCTTTTATGCTCCTAAAAAGCAGGTTGTATATTCCCCTTTCAGCAGCTTCAAGAACTGTGGCTGACCAAGAACTAAGCACAGAATGAAGTCTGCACAGATTGTCTGTATAGCACTCACTACCTGCAACACAAGAGGCTGTCATCAGCTATTAATAACATAAATGGTGGCACACCACTGTTTGTTTCTAACACCCAGGGTTCCCCTGTTGGTGGTAGGAGTGGATATAGTCTTAAGGACCACTGCATTTAGAAATTCATCTTTCATATATGTGAAATTAGCATGTGGAATGAGGGCAACAATCACACTGCAGAACTTATATCTTCCTTTCCAGGTTGCTTTGGTCATGACCTATTTCCCTCCTGAAGTAATGCATCCATGTTGGCCCCAGAGGTGCTAAGGCACCTTGATGAAATGTGCTTATGAATGTGAATTGGAGTGACTAAACCATGAATGTGAGTCCCACTCTCTGTCATCCAAGTTATAGTAGCAATTCCTTCTAATAGAGTAAGAAATAAACTTTTTGGACTTCAAGTTTAAGGTCTTATTGACCCCAGCTACCAAGAGAAATGGAAAAACAGGAAAATAGAATATGTTTTTACATACAATTCACTCCATTTTTCAGTAGATGATACTTAGATTCTTAGATCCTTTTGTAGATAAATGACATTCAACAAAACAGTATGAGAGGGCAAAAATGTGACTTTTATGCCAAAGATCCTTTAAGTCTAAATTCTAGCTATGCTATCTCATGCTGGAGAAATCCCTCATCTTTCCATGTCTGCTTTAAAGCTTTCATAGGCTGCTGGAGCCATCTACCAAGGACTCAGAAAGGTGTAGGACCTCATTATAGCAACTTGCTTAAGTCTGGGATACTGCATATGAATGTAGGGAAGTAAATTCAGAGAAAATGCAGGGAAGTTTATTTGTGCATGTCACATCTGCAGTTGTAGCAGCCTTCTAAGCACATAAACGAATAAAGAGTCACTAAGCAAAGAAATTATCTCAAATAATTACCCAAACTACCTTCTCCTGTTTTTCACAGCAACTTTTTGATGGAAGGTGGCCAATTTGCCTTCAAACATGGAATATAAGCATCTTAATCATTGAGGTGGTCTTGATAATTTTACTTCAGATCTACAGTTGTTTCTGCATTTACCCACTGAATAGCTTCTTCTCCTTGGTTCATCACATTTCTAGTTTTCTTTGCACGTGCATCTTATTCTTTCAACAAGCTCCCAGTCCAGGTGATTGCTTTCATATCCAAGTCTTTTTGAATATTGTTTTCAAGTAAGAATTCTTAAAGTACTGCGAAATACATGCTTTATTGCACTTTAGCTATTACTTTATTTGCTAATTCTATTCTCTGTTTAAACAACAAAAAAGGCTAGTTTTTTTAATATGTTCCTTTTTTGTCTTTTATACTATAAATTTATAGCATTTTAATGATAATGTTTCAATTATTAATCACATGATCCAGGATCCACTGGAAATTTATGGAGCTTTTCAGAAATTTCCACAGATCTTGGATCAGTTCTTAAATGCTTACAGGCTACTTGTTCAGCTTTTATTTTTTCACTCCAGATATTTTAACCAATATTTATGAGATGGGAACTACAAGCTCACATTCTTGTTCTGTTTTTGTTGGTTTTGGTTGATTGAGTGGCTGTTTTGTTGTCTTCCCTCCCCA
>JAOWBP010041751.1:0-10391 GCA_028571105.1 Tragopan temminckii
GCCTTTCAGTACCTAAAGGGAGCCTGTAAACAGGAGGGGAGTCAACTCTTTGAAAGGGTAGATAACAGCAGGACAAGAGGAAATGGTTTTGAGGGAGGAAGATTCAGGCTGGATGTCCGGGGGAAGTTCTTTACAGAGAGAGTGGTGAGGTGCTGGAACAGGCTGCCCAGAGAGGTTGTGGGTGTCTCATCCCTGGAGGTGTTCAAGGCCAGGTTGTATGGGGCCCTGGGCAGCCTGGTCTAGTATTAAATGTGGAGGTTGGTGACCCTGCCTGTGGCAGGGGGGTTGGAGATTCATGATCCATGAAGTCCCTTCCAACCCGAGCCATTATGTGATTCTATGATTCTTTGATATTTTTGTATCCTGTAAAGTCTATCACTTTCTGTTTTCCCAAACAAAAAGATTTACACGCAGGTGCTAAGCCAGCATCTCCTTGCAAAATAAGTTTGTTTAACCAGATCTTTGTGACTGAAACTCTTCTTCTCAATTTTTTCTTTATCTTGCTTTGAAAGGACCACCTATCCTTCTTTTGTTCCTCCCAAATTTATTTTGCAAGGACACTTTATCCTTGTTTTTCCTTCAAAACTGTTATAGAAGTGATGAGTATCGTGGCTCAGCTGATGAGTAAATTGTTAAGCCAAAATACCTTGGTAGCTTAACCAAATTTAGGAGGCAAAATAGTGTGCAGTCTCTATTTGTTCTTGGAAACCTAAAAAATTTTAAGCTCAGATTTTCCAAAATTACCTTGAAAAATTACAAAGTTAATGAAGAGAAGGTGTTCAGACTTCTAGACCAGCTTCGCAAATCCCTCTTGTGTAGGAGTGCCCTCTTATGATATAAAAGGACGAAATGAACAGTTTGTAAGATCCATCTTTCACCTTTCTGTTCTTTGGTTTTTGGGAAGACTACATATTCCCACTACCCCCTAGAGAGCAGTGAGCCTATTTAATTTAATTAAAGTACAAACTCCATACCTTTCAACAAATCTAAATGTTTAATATTCATACCTTTCATTGACTATCTAGGAAAAAGACAGCATCATCATTCGCCAGCAGTGAAAATAGCACCCTGACACTAAGCCACTCAGTGTTCATTCCCAAGGTAATTATGCCGGATCCTGAATACTTCTAAACTGTGTGCAGTGACATGGTGTGCTCTTCCTTTTTCTTCTCGCTCCTTCCCACCTCCTCTCTCTGCATCTCTCCCTCATTGAAATGGCACCTAAAGAACAAACTGCCTCCTTTGTCTGAAGCCTGCTTGTTCACAGTGGGGCTCTTGATCTGAACAAACCTGAAGATGTCAGGCTGTATAAACACTCAGAGGAAGATATGTTTCATAAAGGTTCCTGCTCTGGAAAATTATATGCTACTTTGAAAATGCTTTGCCACATTTAAAAGTGTAATTATACCCTTCTCCTTAATGACTGACACAGCATATGTTTACACATGTTTTAGCTGACTTATGACAGTACACAAAAGCACATTGTACATTTGGTAGCAACAGCTGAAAGACAATGGGAACAACATTTGAACCTGCCTGTTCACATTGCCCAAGTATTCTACAATACAAAGTACACCTAGGGACAGTTATAGTCCCCTCCCTCTCTCTTCCACTATATAACAAACTACATTTGCTTTTTTTTTTTTTTTTTTTTTCCCTCTAGTCTACAGCCCATATTAGTCCAGTCCTTTCAATTCTGTTTCAGGACTGTGTGTTCCTTGTAGTTTTCCCACACTGTTTCTGAATGTTCACCCTATCTGAGGAGGGAGAAGAGCAGGGGAGAGATCTTGTTAGCGGAAATTTTGTGTAAGGCTGAATTTCAGCCTGAAGCAAGTTTTAATAGTTTGAGCTGGGAGAACTGGATAGAACAAAGGTTTTGTAACAATATTATGGAGACTTATCAACCTTAGGCTGGTGACTGAAAACTAATGTACTTAAAGTGTCCAATTTAAGAGGGTACCAAATGTTTAGGTGCTCACAGCCTGCCAGTGTGTCACTATTGCTGTTGCAAAAATCACTTGGCAGTTTCAGGGAGGAATTCAAAACCTGAATGCGTGTGGAATGATCTGAATGTGAATGGAAAGATCTCTTTGATCTCTGAATGTAAAGACAGATGTTTGGGATTCTCCTTTGTGGACTACTAAGGAGCTGCTTTCAGGCTGTTCTGCCCAGGGAGCTAACTAAAGCGGACTTCCAGCACTCAATGTAGGAGCACAGGAACAACAAATGCAGACTGTTGCCTAAGCCACGGCTGCCAAGATGCTTTTAAGTTGCACATGCAAGAGGAGTAGTGCAGCCCTTTCATACTTTGTGAAAAAGACACTAAACAAATATGCAG
This sequence comes from Tragopan temminckii, assembly GCA_028571105.1. Classification (NCBI taxonomy): domain Eukaryota; kingdom Metazoa; phylum Chordata; class Aves; order Galliformes; family Phasianidae; genus Tragopan; species Tragopan temminckii. Next base: position 2,339 of record JAOWBP010041751.1, read on the forward strand.
CCATGTGCTCTCTCAGCTCCTGGGCCTGTAAGGCTGGAAGATCTAACTGAGAAAGGGGGTTCAGTCTCTTGAGGGAGAAACTGCCTTGCTTCAGTTAACAGCTCTCTGTCTGGTATTTCTGAAGCATGTGTTAGGGAAAGAAAAAAAAAAAAGAGAGAGAAAAAAAAATGGTAAGCTTGCAAAAAAGTTTTGTTCTTCCAAAAGCAACAACAACCAGAAAAATGTGATGTAAAAATATTTTTGATCATTACTGCTGATACACGTGTTCACCAGTAAATTTTCTCCAGCGTATACTGTCTCAGTGGATGTGTTTCTATTAACACTTATTAACAATCTACACACATGGGTAACTGCTTAGAACTTAAGGAGCAAATAATTACCTAACCTGACAAAGCTGACAGTGCACATCTAAGTAAGACAGGACATTAGTCTAGCTGGCAGAATCAATGTGCTTTCCCACTTGTGCATTGTTGTTACATGGTGTTCTTTTCAAACTTAACTAAGTTTGGAAGTTTTGATATTTTATGTCCCCTAGCCACAAAACCTGACTTTTTTTTTAATGATGTACACCTACTGAAATGCAAAAGCCTCAGTTTACTAATGATACTAATTCAAATCCACAGTGCATTTTTTTAAGTCTCAGCAGAAGCAAATACCTGATCTGTGATAATCTGACATAATGTTCTTCAGAATATAAATGTTGTCCAGCAGTGTTTGAGGAGACAGCCCAGTGATGATTCTCACTTCCTCAGTGTGACTTTCAGGAAACGTGCAACATGGGAACCTGAAAAGATAACTGGTCATCTGAATACAAGAGATTAGAATCAAATTTGTTGCAAGGTTGTGTGGCCCCACTGAAATCAGTGAGAAATAATTATTACTTTACACTCGCCCCTGCGTCAGTAATACAGCATGAGTAAAGTTGCTTCTCAGAGCCTTTGAGAACAGAAAACCAGTAAGTTCATCTGGGAGTAATAGTGATATAGTGATTATTTGCTTGGACAAACCAATCGATCACCGCAATGGATTTAACCCACTTCCAAGGCAGGACTGGGAAATTTTGCATTCTCAGTGGTCAGTGGCCATGAATTATTCCAGGACAACCTTCTGGGGTCAACCTCATTTTGTGCCCTGCAAAAGTCAAACAAAATCAATGCTTCTTAGTAACAATGTCACACTACTTAGAGAACAGCAATTCCATAAGTTATGTAAATTTATTTACTGCTTTTACTGCTCTCAGTGGAATTAAAGTAGCATGTATTTGGATATCTCTGATCAGCTGATAGGTAATTAATACAGCCTTCTAGAAAAGAGCTTTTGTTTTCAAAACCAGTATTCAGCTGAAGCACTACACTGGCAAAAAATCACAAACAGGATTAAGCTTAATTAGAAAAAATCTGAACTTCCTTTATTGTATCATGTACTTCAGTGTACATCTTTAGATGAAAACTTAATTTCTGAGGAAGGTGCCTTACTAAAAGAATTTCACAGTTATGGAAAAAAAAAAAGGATTTTAATTTCCTTTTTATATTCTAGAATATAAAATATTCAATTTTATATTCTATATTGTATCTTTGAAACACTTTAAAACACAAGGATTTAGAAATAGTGCAGTAGATAAGTAGATAAATGGGACAAGAGAAGCTTGTATGGTGCTTGGAACAATAGAAGTCATCTCATAAGATGCGTAAGGGCAAAAATACTTCGGGCCTTTTCCTTGGCATACCTAAAATGGTGCATAACTTCAGCTTGCATATAAAGTGGTGGTAGGATCATTTATGTGTTCATTAGACAACCTGCATTATTTAGAAATGCAGCAATACAAAAAGCAGTACAAAATCCATTCCTGCACTTTGGTATTTGCCTATTCAGTTGGAACCCAATGAACCCTGAATATTCAGAGTCAGAGAATGATAGAAAAATTGAAGGTAAGCTTGCCTTATCATGGAACAAAAGATTGAAATTCCAGCTACCTAATTGTATGGTGGTATATGCATTGTTCTTTTTTTTTTTTTTTTTTTTTGTGATTTTGTTTTGTTTATTTTTGCAGTTGTTTTTTTCCTAGGCATTTATTACTTAACAGGATATGACATAATTCACAGAAATCCCCAGGAAATTAATTGTGGATGAAGCTCTTTGCCACTGTATCTTAGATATTTCTGTGTGCTAAAAGAACATCATGGCTATGCTCCACATAGAGGTTAGATCACATTTTAGGGTTTTGAGTGCTAGGCTAAACTGCAAAGCCACGAGACAGGTAGTGATGAACCAGTGCAAAATCTCTCTGCTCTTTTTAATTTATTCCAAACACTTTTGAAGTGGTTATTTTCTTTCTTTAGATTTCTAGGTAACTTCAGCATGGTCAATTCTCTCAGCTAGTATATGAAACACCATGTAAGTGCTTTTGCTAATGGCATAGAACTATGAGCATGTTTTCATATCTAACACAGAGCAATTAGTAGCACACAGGTTTGGAATTAATGATTGTGGAAAAACAGCCTCAGCCTAACTCATCTTAGTTCAATTTTCATGAGATTTGCATTATCACCTGTAAAGAGAATACAAGAAATTAGTAACGAACACTCCACAGCATAATTAACTTTAATGTATACTTTGTTAATTAAGTTTAAGTAATGAAGAGCAGATTTTTAAAACAGGTTCCTCTGAAGTACTAATATGAAATGAGAGTTGCTCCAAAAGTAATGTCCCCTGTTTTATAATGTCGGCATATGATGTCAGAGGCAGATGTTGGTGGTATGCTACTAGAGACTGAACCTTCTGATCAATACTCCACTATATTTTGGTGCCATGAAATAGATGGTAGGAGAGGGGCAATGTGACAAAACAGTATCTGACATGGAAGCGTATATGAAGCAAAGGTATGGAATTGAATTCCCCCTTACATAAAAGATGGCACCCACTGACATCCATCAATGCTTTCTGAACAATTATGGAGACGAAACTGTGGACTGAGCACAGTGAGATGGTGCGTGGTGTGTTTCAGCAGTAGTGACAGCAACATGAAAGACAAGCCATGCTCCAGACGACCATGCACATTTTTATGATCATGGCATGCAAGCTTTTGCTCATTGATGGAAAAAATACCCAATTAATGGTTGTGTCCATGTTGAAAAATAGTACTCTGTAGCTGAGATTTTGCTCTATCAAATACTGCTATTATGCTGTTTGTATCTCTTGTAATTTCCATGGAAATAACTATATCACTTTCAAAACTACCTATGTAGTTTTCTCTATGAGGACACCGTTCAGAGATTTTGGATATGTTTTCGGCTAGCAACAGTAATCATTCTCCCACAGAAAGCATGTATTGAAAGCACTCAATCATCACACCCTACCATATAATGTGAGATTATTTGTACACAAATTCCATTAGTTTTGAAGACATCTTCTGATTTAAGTCTGAAATATTTTAAAACCTGAATTTCCATATTAGGTAGCTCTATCTGAAATACCTGTTGAAAAAGTGCTCTGTCTACAAGACTTCTGCACAGTCTTTTCCTTTGAGGAAGAATGAAGATGAGAACCTGTATTTTGGCTGTATACCCCCTATCTTTTCTTATCAGCCCATACACTACATATTTGCATTGAAAAATCTGCCCAGGCCTTACCCAAGTTAGAGACCTCTGTGTACTGATATTTATAGCAACATTTAATATCTGCCAATGAAGAGTCACCCTTCATTTATTTGGTATCTTAACATCCAGAAATACGGAATGATGTAAAAGGAACATTTATCCAATAATAATACTAATAATTCACAAATTCCTGTGGAAATATTACGTAAAAAAGCATCCTTCTCTGTTTCCTTTTTGTTATTGTTGTTGTTGTTGTTATTCAATTGGGCCTAAAGCCAGATATACCTAATTTACGTACATCTATATAGGTATATATTTCTAATTGACTGTAAGACATATCTGACCCCCTCAGGTGATGAATACTAAATAAATATGAGCCAAAGTAACTTCATACCAAGTAACATATTAGGTAGCCTCAATTAGGTGCTTTTTTCAACCATTCACATTTGACAGCTTTGTCCTTAACTGATACTATTCTTTTGTATACATCCCGTGCTACAAATGTCAGCAAGAATAGGCTTCCACTTGGTTTTCCTCCCACTAAACTTTCTCCTCAACTAGTTTGCCATGTTTTCCTGTTGTTCTCTTTCTTTCCTACTCTCACTTATCTGATTCCAAACTGAAACATGTTGAAAATATCAAAAGCAGATTATCCCTCATTTGAAGCGTTTATGATTCCCCAAACCAAAACCATTTTCTCTATGGCTTGTACTGATGGTTAAGCCACGTGGAAAAGAATCCAATTTACTGGACATTTTCATGTCTTCCTTCCTGCATCTCTGGCTGCCTAAATTGGATGTCAACTCTGTCTACATCAGTGTTTGTGCAGTTAATCATCTCAAAGCAATCTGCGCTGCACTGCTGTAACCAACATCAAGTATTTTTAATTGTCCGTTCTTCTATCATGTAACTTCATGCACAGATTGGTTCTGCCCTGCACTTACCTCCCATAGAGAAATCTCTCTTAGCAGCAGATTGGCCACCTCACACATTCCAAACTTTCAGAAGGACTATAGATTTTTTAATTAATGTGAACTGAGAGCTGAAGTGACTGGAATAAGCTGGACAAGAGACTAAGTTTTCAGGTGAAAGAAAGCCTTCCCACTCAAAACAGTGAGTGGTATATTATACAGAGAGGTCTATCCTGTTGTTCTGGTACTACCACAGCCTTTGCACCTCTAAAATCCCATTGGTAATCCATTTTAAACCACATCCAGGCCTCAGTCTTGTCCTGAGCTGTCCATGGCTCATGGCATTACACAGAGAAGATCTGTTTAGCCTAATTATTATACATGACACTGTCTTCATTTCAAAATCATCAGGGAAATAGGTCTCAGCCATGGCTGAAAGAGTGGCAGCCAAAGAGAAAGGAGACAATCTTGGCACCAAAATAGAACAGCAGGTGTGGGGAACTGCCAGGGATAAATGAACACGCAGTGAGGAAAGAAAAATGAAAAGCACATGTTTTTCATCTGGTTGTTAACCTGTGGAGAAGTCAAAGAGTTACCTTGACCATCTGCCACTCACTAAAGTGCTCGGCTCCAGTGCAGGTGTGTTCCATGGGGAGTAGGGAAAGCAGAATATAGATGGCCTGAGCTGCCTGACCACAGTGGTGAGCACACCTCTGGGAGATCATCCAGGGAGAACTCAATTTGGAGGCAGAGCTCTGGGAGAAGGTGGGAAGGCCAAGGAGGATCAGGAAGTCATAGGAGACTGATGGATGGAATTATGCTCTACTCTCACCAAGACAGACGTATCAGCCAGCAACTGCACAAGTTGCAAAGGAATCTCTATCCTGTTATTACCAGGAAGAAGGCGGGACTTAGGAGACAGAGGGGTATGGAAGCAGATTTTGGTTTAAGGCAGCAGCAGAATCCCTTCCTTGCCTACCCCACCCTACAAGGTATCCTTATAAAATAGGTATGAGGCTCTGGACTTCATGGACAGGCAAAAGATGAGGTGGACCAAGCTCCACCCAGATTGACTGGGTCACTTAGGGCATGTCAGCCTATCTGCCCTATCAAGATCATGTCAGTCAAGAAAAGAAGACAGGCTGTTATCATAGGTCACTCTCTTCTGAGAATAACAGAGGGTCTGGTATGCTGACTAGACTTGACACATAGGGAAGATTGCTGCCTCTCTGAGGCCCAGGTAAGAGATATTATTAGGAAACTCACTACTTTGGTATGGCCCTCAGATTATTATTTATTGTAGTTTTATCATCTGGTGGCAAGGAGGTAGCAAAAAGAAGTCCAGCGGCAGTCAGGAAAGACTTTGTGGCATTTGGGCAATTGGCAAAAGGATCACGGACACAGGTAGTGTTATTGTCTATCTTACTAGCAGGGAACAAGATTGAAAGGAACAAGAAGACTAGCTGATTAATGCATGGTTCTGAGGATGGTGTCTCCAGCAGAATTTTGTGTTTGAGATCATGGGATGCTCTAAGCAACACCAGGCACGTTGGCACCTGTTGGGATGCACCTTTTTCACATGGGGAAAAGGATTTTGCACAGGAATTAATAAGGCTGATCAATATAGCTTTAAGTTAGATGCAAAGAGGGAAATGAATAAAACCAGTTTTCCCAGTGAGAAGCTATCATATGGCACATTGGCATTTAAGGGGTGGTTTAATGGGGTTACATCAGTCTGACAGCCAGTCACCAGAAGGGTTTCTCAGGACTTCAATCTAGGGCCAGTTCTTTTCAATATTTCATCAAAGTCTTGGATACAGGACTTACATGTATACTGTTAGATGGTGGGTGATGCTAAACTGGGAGAAGTTATTTACTCCCTCAAGGATAGAGAGGCCTTTTAGAGAGGTCTTGACAAATTAGAGGGCTGAGCAATCACCAGCCACATGAAGTTTAACAAAAGTAAATGCCAGATTCTGCAGACTAGGTGATAAGAGGCTGAAGAACAGCCCCACAGAAAAAGGTATGGGGGATCTGGTTGAACATGAATCACTAGTGTACCCTGACAGCCTAAAGGGCCAATAGTACTTTGGGATGCATCAGGCCCAGCACTTCTTGCTGGCTGAGGTAAGGGATTATCCTTCTCTTGTGCAGCCTTACCTTGATTACTGTATGCAGTCTTAGGTGTCGTGATATTAGGATGTTAAACTACTAGAGAGCATCCAAAGGAGGTCGGTGAAGATGATGCTCTAAAGGGCAAGGTGTATGAGAATTGGCTGAGGCCCCTTGGTTTGTTCAGCCCAGAGCAGAAGAGACTGAAGGGAAGCTTCACGGCACCCTACAGCTCCTCAAGAGGAGACTGAAGGGGCAGTGCTGATTTCTGCGCTCTGGTGGCAGCAACAAGACCTTCGGCAAAAGGAGCAGTTTAGCTGCTGCTGTACACTTGAAGTACTGAGATTCAACTTCTAGTCTAGATTAGGCAATGATTAATTAATAAGTAATTAATTTAATGCTTTTACTTTTAGGGAATAGATCTAATATGTAAAAACAAACAAACAAACAAAGAAAGCTGATGGCAAAGAAAAATCTCACCTTCACTGTGTAAACATAACAGACTTCTGACAGCATGACAGTGAGATTATATTAGACTCTCACTTTAAAAATATTATTTATTATGTATCTACAATATGTCATCCTCTCAAATAACCTAAGGCATAGTAGACAGTACACTGAAACTGAGTTTCCTAAGTGATACTGTCTACTTTAAGATGACTCTGCATATTTCCTTGCTTTGCTTGGTTATCAGTGTTCAGATAATTATCTTTGTACATCAGACACATAATGTTTATACTATAAAAATATGTGTGAGTTGAATTCTAGTTTGCATTTTTTGCATTCACTTCGATCTCAGAGAAAGAAGAAATATGTATCAGTAGGAACCTATGACACACATGTGAATGTTTGAATTTATTTTGAATTAAATTTGAAATGTTTAAAGATTATATCTCTTAGAATATTATTTAAAAAAATTATAGCATAGCTTATTAATATTATGGAAAAAAAGTGCAAAATAAAGAAAAAAAAACATCTGTAGATAAATTATATTTTGCTACTTGGAAGATCTGTGAAGCACAGTAGAAGTCTTAGGTGTGAAAATTTAAATTGAAGATATGTTAATATGTCTTTTAAACAGCACCGTTATTTTTGGCACTACTTCATTTAACATTTTAATCTGATGTAGTCTAGATTTATGTGAAAAAGGAGATGCACATATTGTTCCAGGATTGGAGGTGTGGGAATGCCTAAAGAGCACACCTCTTTGTGTACATCTGGATACATAGGTGATTGTACTGTGTTTCAGAGAACTTGGACCAACAGGAAAGATCTGGCACATAAGTGACAGTAAACCAGCCTGTAATTACTGCACACGCTCAGCTGGGTGTTAGGAATAACTTGGCCTGAGGCAGGAAGTGCACACAAATTGAAAAATGCGAGAGTCCTGTATGAGAGGGTTAAATACCGTGTGTAGAAGCAAATAAGAGAGAG
>JAOWBP010041751.1:10491-20675 GCA_028571105.1 Tragopan temminckii
AGTGCACACAAATTGAAAAATGCGAGAGTCCTGTATGAGAGGGTTAAATACCGTGTGTAGAAGCAAATAAGAGAGAGGAGAAAGGGAGAGAGCTGCAATAATAATGCCAGAAGCTTAAGGTCTGCAGGGCACAGATTAGTCCTGTCACACTGACAGAAAAATAAAAGTTCTCAAACTACACGTTTCAAAATCAAATTTTCTATTCTCATCACTCAAGGTCAAGGAAGACTTGGGCACAGACAACTGATGCAACTCAGCACACCCATGCCATGTAGGGAGCAAGGGAAACTGCTAATGCAGATTCCAGATTTTGAGACACCACATCCACGGAGAAAAGCAAAGGAGGTATCTTTGATGACAGGTGCCTTCTGTGACCTGTGAATACCAAAGAGTTTCAGTGCACTGTCTTGTTCCTCGCTATTCTTGCAATACTACTACACAAGTTGGGAGGAAACCCAGAAATTTGTCTTGTTTTAAATGCACCTCCCTGTCCACATGTAGCCTTTTAGTAATTCCATTATCCATTCACAGAGGATTGTTTGTAAATGATTGACAACTGAAAGACACTTAGCTGTCTTTCACAAACAATGAATTCTGTATTTATAGAAAAGTATGGCTCTGTAGCCTTTCCATACACACCTCACTGCATCATGGCTGGTTCTGACACACAGGGAGAAGTAGTATCCAAAGGTTGAAGCGAGGGACAGTTTATTTTCACTTTAATTGAAAAGTTAGAAATTAACAACTAGTAACAGTCAATTCACACTATACCTACAGCTAGTCACTGCATGACAGGGGGAACAGACAATAAAAATTAGTGTTTCCTGTAGAGGTCTTGGCCGTAACACCATATTTCAAGGACAGCATTGCAGTTGTCTTTTTAGTTACGCGTGCTTGTCCATCTCCCTGGACAGTATAGGCTAATCTCACCCTGATAAATATTTGAGCTCTGATTCTGAACAGGAGGGGAAGGAACTTCAAAGGCACTCCATTATCAAAGTTCCAGGTAGAGTAATCTTTACATACATAGTGGTTTCAAGTTTGTGGAGGCCTTCTAGTTTAGATTTCTATTGTGTGATACTGTGACTCATTTCCTATCCAGAGCCACTCTTCATCCTCCTGTCTCCTCTGCATATGTTTAATCTTGACTGCTTCTTTTCTTTCTCCCATATAATTCTGCTTCTGTTTTGCTGAAGTACATGACTCTCTCTCTTTTATGTTTCATACTGCACCGTCCTTTAAACAATCCTCCATGTTATAACCTGGGCTCTACTGATCACATTATATTTCATGGCTGCTGTCAGTGATCTTCTACATGCCTGAAGCCTGTCAGACATTATATGAGGTATGCAAACTTTCTACCAGCATAGCTGTGTTCTCTCTTATCTCTGGACTCTGTGCACCTGGACTTTCTCTCTTATTCTTTACTACGGACTGCCTCCATGTACTCAGACAAGAATTTCTTTGTATACAGTATTAATTTTCTCCAAGCTTTTCATTAGTATTTCCTTAATCTTCAGCCTGTGCTGTCCCTATTCTGACCTACTGGTGGGTGTCACCACTCCATCCTAATGCTGATCTCTCACTTCATAAAATTCACTTAGCAGAAACAGATATTTAAAACTCAATTCTCAGCTAGTCTCCCTTGGCCTGTCAGCACCAAAGCTGATGAAGTGCTGCCAGAAAGACACTAGCTTCAGGAGGCTACTCTGCTTCTAGACTTCTATAACAACAACAACAACAACAACAACAACAACAACAACAACAACAACAACAACAACGTGTTATTGAGAAGACATCTTCACATCTAAAACACAGCTTTTCAGAGTTGCACAGTTCTGTTTGTGTGTTCATTGACCGCTGCCAGTTCTTAAATCTCTTATGGGTGTGAAAGTTTGTCGTGGAAAGGGAGCCCCATCTCTCTCTTTGAATTCAGTAGCAGTTATACAGAAATCTGAAAGCAGAATGTGACCTCATGAGCATGGGCAATAACTGATACATTCAGTGGTACAAAGGTATAGAAACCAACCCATTTGATGTACCTGGCACAAGCATGTTTGTGGGTGGACATTTACAAACACTGAAGTGTATTTATCTACAAAAGAAACTTCCAGGTTTTAGCTAAATCGGAAAAGATTGGAAAAGAGGGGTTTTTTTGTTTCCCATAAACACATCTGTCTGCTCGTCTATACACACTTACGCAGAAATTTCCAGTCGCTCAAGTCTCCAGGGTGTTTGAAAATGTCTGAAGTCTCTTTAAAGAGCAGATTAGCATGTATCCTAAAAGTTAGACTGTAATACTATTTAACTGCTCTATTTTTCCATTATGGGACTGTCAGCGGGAATATGTTGCCCTATAGTACATGACAAGTGAAAATGCTGGTAACATTGTTTTTCATAGACAGAAAAAATACCAAAGAAGCAATTTCTTAGCTAAAATGTCACCTGTTAGATGTATAGGGCTCACTATATTTTGTTGCCCTGGTAACGAATGGTGTAAAATGACTCCCTTTCAAAGCTCCATCAGAATGATTGCATCCTGTTTTTTCCATCATTTTACAAGAGGCTGTTTTCATTCTCCCTTCCTGACCATATTAAGTGTAAAGAGATTGAATTACTGTGCTGTACCCTCTCCATCCGATGTGGATTTAAGAGTTGATATTGATGTACTGAGAACTGCGTTCTTCTTCAAGAAAAAAAAGCTACAAATTATAATGAATTTGACTTTTATGTATCGACCGCTCAAGGAGTGAAGTAGTGTTTCTGCACCCAGGGGATAGACACGGCATGATCAGCATTTTTCACTCGAACGAATCCAATTGATAAAGCAATATACTCAGTGTCACTTTGCTTGATCTCCAGGTTTAACAATAGTCATGCTAAAAGTAGATACATTACTCCATAAATTTTCCTCATAAAAAATGTGCTAGCCACTGCTTTATACAGCTGCACTCTTTCCAACTTTCCACTGAGCAGGGTAGAAAATGATGAGCAAAATATTGCACCAAGAGCATGCAAGTGTGGGCATGTGGCCAATAGGTATTGGAAATACTCATGTATTTACAGCTAGAAAACCAAATACAGGACTTTTAGGTGGGTAGTGATATCTTTTCTTCAATGTATGTGCACCGTGAGACCAAATATCATCATTTGCACACTGCTGCTTGAAGACAGCATTTTTGGACAGCTGCAGAACCAAGCAAAGAGTTATTACATGAGTATTAAGGGTATGTAGGAACATTTTCAGTATATTCTAACAGTATGGTAACCTTAGACCAGTAATAAATTTTCTTGGTAGTACAAACAATTACTGTATGAGTCACTAAGACACAAAGGCAATATTACAGGACCACAGAATCGTAAGAGTTGGAAGGGACCTCCAGAAATCATCTAGTCCACCCCCTCTGCTAAAGCAGGCTTCCTAGAGCAAGTTGCACAGAAAGAAGTCCTAGCAGACTTCACATATCTCAGAGAAGGAGATTCTACAACATCTCTGGAGAGCCTGTACCCGTGCTTTATCACTCTCAAAGTGAGAAAGGTTTTCCTCATATTCAGATGGAACTTCCTGTGTTCCTGTTTGTGTCCATTGCCCTTTGTCCCGTCATTGGGCACCACAGAAAAGACTGCATCTGCTTGATACCCATCATTTAGATATTTATAAGCATTGATAAGATCTCCTCTCAGTCTCCTCTTCTCCAGACTGAACAGCCCCAGGTCTCAGTCTTCCCTCATATGGAAGATGCTCCAAAACTTTCACCATCTCTGTAGCCCTACACTGGGCTCTCTTTCAAACATCCTTGTCTCTCTTGAACTGAGGAGCCCAGAGCTGGACAAATCACTCTAGATGTGGCCTCAGCAAAGTAGAGGGGCAGAATCATCTCCTTACACCTACTGGACACACTCTTTTTAATGTGCACCAGGATACCACTGGCCTTCTTGGCCACAAGGGCACACTCTGGCTCATGGTCAACCTGTTGTCCAACAGAACACCCAGGTCTTCCTCCGACAGAGCTCCTCTCCAGCAGGTCAATCCCTAATCTGTATTGATGAATGCAGTTATTCCTCCCCAGGTGCAGGATTCTACACATGCCCCTACCACACTTTTTTTACTTAAAGTGAATATGTTATTCCTGCAACTTGCAGAGAATTACAGGCACAATGAAGATTATTAGCAATGTAACACTTCAATAGTTAATTGAAACCTATTGAACATCAGAATTAAAATTTTAGTGTCTAAACTTTTTGTATTTTTTTTTCCTGTAAATTGAGCAAGGCCTACAAACAACAGCAACAACAACAACAACTCTTTAATCCTGGTATGTAACTGATTTATTTATTTATTTATTTTAATGGAGTATATTGTCCATATAATTATCATTTCAGTTAGAATTGCAATCCAGAGAAAGAGGAGGGGAAAGAAGGTGAATATTTAGTGAGTGTGTAAAAGTTGTGACATTAAAAGGAAATTGAGAAGATCTATTTTCAGCTGGTTTATTGTGTTCATATGGGAACACATATTTCCTGCAGAGAAATTACTCAGAAAATTTCCTTCCTATTTCTTCTTTCAGAAGTTTCAAAGTGCACTTCCTAATTCCTAGTAAATAAGACAGGGAAAGTTAAAGACAGACTTTTAATCACTTATGACTATCATGCACCTTGAATTCTGTAATCAGTGAAGTCTCCAATTCACAGCCATATATAACATTATTTAGGCACCAAAACTCACAGTGGAGAGAAAAATAATCTTAGAGTTAGCCTGGGGTTCACCAATACTCTATTGATGTTCTGGACCCGGATGGTTTCTCAAGCTCCTACCTTTCTTGCTGTTGCTACTTATGATAACCATTGTGGTCATCTAGCTGCTGCAATGTTACCGGGGTGGAGAGCACATGCATACAGAAGACAGAGAGCTGACTGTGCTGGGTTCTTGAATTTAAGAGTTTTCTAAATGAGATTTTCCATGATAACCTCATAGGGTTTGTAGATCTTCTTTGTACCCCTACAGTATCTGTAAAGCTGGGGTCAGATTGCTAGACTTTGTTTAGTTACATTTTCTTCCTTGTTCTTAACTGCTTGACATCTTTTGTCACACACTTCCACTACTTTTCATACCTAAGAACTGGCTCATGCACAGTACATTTTGACATAACTCAGCTGTCTTTGTCAAGAAAGATTAGCCCAGAAAAGTCTATTCTCAAAGAATGTTTGCTGTTTGCAAAACTTATTTTGAACCTCATAGACCATTGCTGTTTCTTTTCCCGTCTCCACCTAGAACTGTGCGTTGGGGGTGGCAGACACTACCTTAAAAAATTAAATGAGTTTTCAGGCCAAGTTTAGCAGTCAGACCCACACAAAGACTGCAGTTCTGAAACTTTTGCCTGCCAATAGACTTGCTTTTTATTAAAGGGTATTAAACAAGAAGTTCATCAGATTCTTAAGATGCCTAGGAAATTCCATTTGAAGGACAGATTAAGATTCCCATATGCAGAGCAAAATAAGAGCAACAACAACAATAATAATAATTCCTAAGAACTAACAAAATGATGTCTGGGTTATGAACAGCTGATGTGGTGTTCATCTTTATAGTGTGTTGTTCTCCTCAGAAGCTGTATTTGGTGTAAGTACTGCCATTTAATTTTTTTTAATTATTTTTTTATTTTTGTATTCTGCAGTAATGATGGCCTAGACAACAATCTTCTCTCTTTGAGGAAGCTGGTATAAGAGCTTTTTCATTTTGTGCTCAATCACTGAAACCATCCCTCATCCATATTTTAGGGAAGTTGAAGGCTGCCACGCATTACTGCCCTGTAAAAATATTTCCTTTGCAGGATTAAGGCACCAGGAGGAACTGACAAGCATGGAGAGTCCTTTCTGGAACGTGTCACACCTTGTGGGCTCGGGCGGTCAGCTGAGAAATTTCAGGGTGGCCAGGAGTTTGGAAGGTAGGGCACATATCAGGGAAAGAAATGCTGTGAACGGTTGGAGAAGCAGAAAGAGCAGAGGCACAGTGACAAATAAAAACCTGGTCTAATCTCCCTCACCTTTGAGATGTTGCTGCTTGTTGCTCTGTTGGCTGAAAGAAGCCTCATCCCTGCCTTCATGGCCCTATTATGAAGGCAGTGATTTATGTTTTGGATTCATGAACACACTATGTTTGTACCAAATTGTACTGCTGCTCTCTTCAGAAGCAAAAAGGCTGACAGCCTTCTTTATGCAGCTCTAGTTTTTTATTTATCATTTTTCCTGGACTAGCTGGGGAGAATGAGGCGGGCAGAGGGATGGAGGGAGAAAGATTTTTTTTTTCCTCTAGGGTAATTGGACCACCTGCCTGCAATCATCTCTGACCTTTGGATAAATAGAGGACTCCACCTTGCTGTGCTCATGCAGTCCTTCAGTATTCATGAGCATAAGTAAGATTCACTTAAAAAAAAAAGGAAATCTCTCTGTTAGGATAATTAAATAGTGACTAGGAGCCCTAACATAACAAAACTCCTCAATGGAAAATGAACTTTGCCTCATTTTTGCCTGCCAAGGGGGAGGGAATGAGTGAATGTGGATAAGTATTCATCATACAAACACACTGACAAATGTAATCTTTCTTCGCCTCTATTCACTGTGATCTTTCACAGTGAGGCAGTACAATTGTCTTCCTGAAACCTCAATATCCCTCTCTTCCACTCTTTTTTCCCCTGGAAGGTCATTTTAAAATTTCTTTTGACGGGTTCAGCAGATCTCATCATAAATCACCCTGCACACACGCGCACACACACACACACAGGCACAGCACCTAATCAGGATGTTGCTGGCTAATTTAGCCCCGTTGATTTGATATAACTGGATAGAGTTTTATGACTCTCTGTGATTGTAAATAATGTCTGCACTCATTCACAGCCTAGGAAGGCTGGAGGACCATTATATCTTAATTGGGTAATTTCTTTTTAAATCTCTGCAGGCTGGGTTGCCGCTTCCGCAGCAGTCTGGGCCAGAGCATTGCTTCCAGCCCCTGCCTATCTCTAGAAAATTCTGGGAATATGTCTTCCACCTATTCCTTTTGATTTTCAAAGGTTGTTAAAGAACACATAATTGACCTCTTTGGGGATGTACAAGGGAGCGTGGAGAGAAGCCTGGTAGCAAGTGGTAAATTCATATACTGAAGGAGTGTGTGATAGCCCTGCAAAATGGGAATGGGGGTGGACTGAGAAGTCTAGATGGAGACATTAGTGGTGAATATACACCTGCCTGTGAAAGGTGACTGGAATTAACCTTTGTGCTTTTGTATTCCTAGACTTCAAGAGGATACAGTTCAGTTTTCTATAGTGGAAGGGCAGTAGTTATAAACCTGCATTCCTCTAAGACAGTAATAATACCCGTAGAGGGAGATTCAAAAGAAAATTATTCAACTATTTATTTATGCACAGGCACTTACATATATATATACACATACACACACATATATATACACAGACACGCACATTCACTTATACATTTATTTTATTTTTCATTGCATTCAACAAATGTTTGCTAAGAAATGAGCAAAGAAAATCAAGGATTTACTGCAGTTGCTAGATCTTAGGTCATTCTTACAGAAAAGATTTTGCTCCTTCTGTAAATTATGTTTTTGCTTTAAGTATGGCTATGGAATGGTAGGAGGCTATTGACAAACTACATAGGATGTATCTTTTCATTCATACACATCCAGATTAAATCTATTCAAGGCTAATAACAGCCACTATCACTTGTGCTGGTAGGACTTTTTGGTGGTTTCAGTTCAGTCTCAGCTAGCAAAGGAAGTGCTTTCCACCAAAATGCAGCCATCACACTTTGCACTTGATTAACAGGAGAAAGGGCAAGAGGCAGCAGAAGTCAGATGAACTTACTCAGTAATCTGGTGCCTCAGAGGGAAAGAGGCACATGAGTGGGTCAGGACCAGAAAAAAAAGCCATGAATCAATTTTACAGACAATTACAGATCAAGCCTGTTCAGTAGAAACGTGTCATTACAGCCTTTTCTTTACATTGTTTTAACACTGATTAAGGGAAAAAAAGACGTAAAGTTCTTAAGTATTTTAGATCACATGACAAAAATCTAGCTCTCTGAATGTTTCAAGTCGCATGGCGACAGTGCCAGAAGCAGGAGAGTGCATGCACTGTTTTTGTAAGAAAAAGGACTGGGGAGTGGGAAATCACGGGTTGTGATTCCCACAACCGCTGAATCTACTCAGTAAATTATTTTTTTCTTTAAAAAGAGCCAGCAATCAGTGCTGATTGAAATACCTTTGAATGTAGTTATAATGAAATTCCATTTCTCGCCCATATCAGAGTTGCAACCATTGTTGGTAATGGTCTCCTTCAGAGCAATACAGTTATTGATGCCTTGGGAGGTACCATGGGAAGCAGAGGCAGGTGATCCCTGAATACAATTTAACAATATGAGTTTTCTGTAGAGTCATATCCTTGGCTCCTCAGCTTGCTTTCTGGATCTGTCCTGGGGAAGGGAAAATAATCTAGGCTTGTTCTGCATGAACAATAAAGAAACCACTTGATAAAGAGTATTTTTATTTCCAAAATGACAATTTGCAAAATCATACATTGCTGTTGAGATCATTGTATGCACGCATATAATGATCCATTGTTTTAGATACTGGGTCAGTTTTTAACATATTGCGTGGTGGGTCAGATAAAATCTGTTTTTGAATACACTGTGGTTTAACTCTGAATACAACTAAGCACCAGAAAGCCTCTCTCGCTACTCTTCAGCAGGCTGGAGGGTTGAGGATCGGGGAGAAAATGACATGCAGGAAATGAAAAAGGGAAAAAAAAAAAAAAAAAAAAAAAAAAAAAAAAAAAAAAAAGCTTGTAGGTTTAAGATAGGAGCAGCATAATGAGAGAAAAATTCAAAGGCCACATGGAAGCAAAAGGAGAAAAAAATTATTCTCTACTTTCCATCATCAAAGGATGTTCAACAGCTTCTTAGGAACAAGTGCCTCAATACATCTAGTGGTTGCTTGGTAAGACAAATGTTTTCATAATGCTTTCAAATGCTTTAATAAGCAAGGAGACTTCAATCTCAAAATAAAATAAAATTAAATTAAAAAAAAGAAAAAAGAGAGAAAAGGAGAAGATGAGAGGGAAGGACTGTGATAGTTTCATGGTAGTTTTGTGCCAATAAATGTTCAATTCCACTATGGCACTTTTTCACACCCCCTCTTCAACAGAACAGGGAAAATATACAACAGAAAAATCTTGCGGCTTGAGATACAGACTAGGAGATCACTCGCCAATTGCTGTCGTGCAGAACAGGCACAGTGTAGGGAGATGAATATAATCTATTGCCTTTTACTAACAGCAAGGGCGGTGAGAACTGAAAGCAAATTAAAACCACCTTTTCCCCCCTCAAGCAACACAGGGGAACGGGGGCTTTTCTCTGCCACTCCCTCATAGCCACTCCCTTTCCCTGCTCCACGTGTGTCTCTCCCACTGGATGCCGTCCTTCCTGAACTCATCTCGCGTGGCCTTTCCGAGGGCTGCAGCTCCCGGCTCGCTGCTCCAACACGGCCCACCTGTCCGGCACGGCTCCGTACGGGCGGCAGCTCCCCCAGCCCCACCGCGGGCTGCTCTCCAGGGCTGCGGCTCCGCCCGAGGGGCTCCTGCGGGGCTCTCCGTGGGCTGTGCCTCCTTCAGGCCTCACCCAAGGCTGCACCGCGGGCTGCTCCGTGTCTGCGCGTGGAGATTTGCTCCGCGGCGGCAGGGAACAGCCTGCTTCTCCGTGGGCCTCCCCTGGGCTGCAGGGAGATGCTGGTCTGCGCCTGGAGCTCGTCCTGCGCTCCCTTACCTCGGCGGCTGTTCTCTCACATTTCTCATTCCTGTCTCCCAGCTGATGTGGTGTAGCAGTTTTTCCCTTTCTTAAATCTGCTCTTCCAGAGGCACGCCCATTCATGGCTCAGCTCTGGCAGCGGCAGGTCCCTTTTGGTATTGGCTAGATCTTGTTCTTAGCTCACATGGGCCATCTTCTTAGCTCTGCACACAGAGGCCACCCCTGCTACTCCTCAGCTACCAGAACCATGCAAACCCAGTGCAGCGTGACGTGTAT
Organism: Tragopan temminckii; assembly: GCA_028571105.1. Taxonomy (NCBI): domain Eukaryota; kingdom Metazoa; phylum Chordata; class Aves; order Galliformes; family Phasianidae; genus Tragopan; species Tragopan temminckii. The sequence goes on from JAOWBP010041751.1 coordinate 20,581, forward strand.
AACATGAACTTGTGGATGAATAAGAAAAGAAAAGAAAAGAAAAGAAAAGAAAAGAAAAGAAAAGAAAAGAAAAGAAAAGAAAAGAAAAGAAAAGA
>JAOWBP010041771.1:0-20672 GCA_028571105.1 Tragopan temminckii
GTTATTTTATTTAATTATATTATTTTATTTTATTCTTTAAAGGTCTGGAGACTTTCTCCCGTTACTGCCCTGTAGAGGTACAGCTCCGTACACTGCTATTCACCCAGTTATGCCCTCTGGACCTGAGCCAGCCTTCCTTGTTGATGGAATCAATCAGTAGATCAGTAGATCAAGCTCTAAAAGGATATTTTATCTCTGGCTGCTAAAACTCTTTGGATCAGATTATGACTTCTGGACCTCTTTTACTTGCATACCTTGACAGAAACAACATGGGTAGACCAACAAAATTTTTCTGACACTTGTATTGTCAAGCAACAGTGTGACCATCAGTCTCTTTGGACACAGTGATGTTGCATAATGATGTTAAAGTGCGATTAAAATCAAACTACTGCTAAACACATTAGTAAAGGCACTAAAAGGGCGCAATATAGAGTTTTTCATAAATGAGTTTTCTCTTCATAATTTGCCTGCATGGTCAAATCTGTGGACAAGGAATACTGACTAGGGACAGGAAAATTTAATGATGATGATATGCAATATTGCAGATTTAATATGCTTAGTTTTGATGTCTGTTGTTGAAAAAGTGTATTAGCAAAATGCAAAGATTCCAGAAAGAGCTGCAGTATGATTAAAAAACCCCTGAAAAATAAGAAGGCAAATCAATTGAGTTTATTTTTAATGTAATTGTGGTCTTCTAACAACGTTTACAGAATTCAGAAAGTATTAGTTAGATAAAGGTGAAAAAAAATGCAAGGACTGCAGTTAACTGTATTCAAACTAGGGATTGGGTAACTGTAGTTGAAGTTTGTTTAATTTTGTTAATTATTGTTTAAATAGGAAGAGCAGATTTTTTTGTTTAAATTATTTTTTTTATTGTAGCTAGGTATTTTTCCGTAAATCATGTTGTGGTTTGATAAAATATACTTTGATTTACAAAATTAGAAACACTTTTAGCTCATTACAGCTGTCCCTTCCAGCCTTAAAATCAACAAAGCACTACATGTTTGAAATATAAAAATGGAGATTTCAAACAACTGTAAAATTATTTTCATCCCCCCTAGTTAGTAGAAAATCACCAAAAAAAACACTGAATGAATTTCCAGTTTTGCTAGTGCTGATAGACCTGAACATGGTTATATCACGAAGTTTTGTACCCTGTGATGAAGGAAGGGAAACCTATGGATCACTGTGTAGTTTGTGTTCCAGAAAATTCTACTGAAAAAGTCCAACTATGATAAATAAGGTGAATATAAGCACCAATGAAAAAAGAAGAGGCTCTTGAGTTCTTTCATTTATCGTTATAAGCCATATTGTGCCTTCTAAGTCAACCATTATGCTTTTGGACCAAAACTCATACCTAAAAATACAGACTGGAATTATACTCATGGGTAAAATAAATGTGATGCAAGATCTTCAAACTGAACAAACTTTTTAAGTGCCACAGCCCGTTGGAACTGTACTGCTTACTGACTGAGTTTGAGTTTGAACTAGAATGATAAACCCTAAGGCCTTGATCCTTAAACTTGTATTTTTTTAATCCATTTAAAACTCTGGTGCATTGAATTTAATGTCTATATCAATTAGTAAATAGCCCCACTTGAAGAGCACAGCAGATCTTCTTCTCTTTCCTAAGACTTAAAGCATAGGTATGGTCAAAATCTATAACAAAAAAGATTTCGACATGAAGTCTACCGTGTTTTGTGTAGTTTCACAATATATTAAATACTCTAGTACTATAGTACTTTCAAGCGTGCAGAAATCAAATGATAAACATCTATCTTAGGTAGCTGTTCTCTATCTTCTTGTTGCCAAGAAGAAGGAAGCATGATATTAAAATTGTGAGATTTTCCTTCTTACTCAAAATTTGTTCAGATAAATTCACATGGAGGAGATACTTCATAAGTAGGAATGTTTTACTGTAGTGGAAAGACCAAGTCACAGCCCACACTAGTGATCGAACACCTGGTGGGAAGGCAGGGCCAACCCAGGAGAGCTAAGGTGTATGCAGTGCACCTGAGTGATTGGAAGGGGTGGAGCCAGGATCCATCCCTTCTCAGACCTCATTTAAAATTGGCAGTGGAGGTAAGGGTATCTTGCTGGAGATGTCTGTCTACCTGAGGCCTTCTAAAGGTAAGCAGCTTCTTTCTTTTGTTTCTGTGTCCATGGTTGTAGTGCTTGAGCACATCCTCGCTTGCTGCAGCCTAGAACTTTGCTAGTTTGCTGTCAAGAGGGTTAGAGGGATTTGTAGGAGTAGTGTGTGATTTTATAACTATGGTTCTAAATGTAACTTATTTGAGATATTGCCAGTAAAAGCATGGTGACATTTAAAGGAAGCTTGTGTTTAATCTTGAACTTTCTGTAGTATATTATTTAATATAAAAGTCATCAAATTTAATAATCAAAGTTAAGATTTCATATCTTTTTCTCCAGATCTGCAAGTGTTTCTCCCTGCTCCCTGTTAAAAAATTAGAATACAGTATATTAATGTTAGAGTATTGGGTACTGTACTGTATGTGGAAAACATCTTTATGCATCAAAATATTATTTTGTAGACTAGGAGATAAGTACATTATCTTTATTAATATGTGTATATAAAACACAATAACTGTCTCTGATCAAAGGAATTCACTGCCTTCTGCTAGAGATTTGATTCTGGGATGCAAAGTATCCAGAACGTAAGTATTGTGTTGTACTTTTTTTTTATTATTTTTTTTTTAATCTTTAAACAAGAACATCTTAAAGATATTTCTGTAGAAAAAGTTCAACTTTGAGTGAAGAAATCAGTTGGTAACGGCCCTCCTTCTGCTAAATCTCTCACAGGATGAAGCCACTTGTATTGTGCAGAAGTATTGGAAAGGACAAGCCAGAACTGATAGGCTGGAGAATAGGTTTTTAGATGGTCTCAAAACTGAAGATCACTGGGAAATATATAAATGTTCATCTAACAGAGCCACTGAGCAAATAGTTCCTCCTAACTAATTGCTTGAAGGAAAAGCAGGTAGGTGAACTGAGGTCGTATGTGATGAAAATACACAGTAATTCCACCAATGTCAAAGATTACCTTCACAACAAATATTTAAAATATAAAATGAGGATTTGATTGTTACTGAGTGCGGAAGTTGTTAGACACTGGGAACACTACAATCTCCTCTATGCATGTGACCCAGAATGCACTTCAGTAAATACTGCTTTAGCTCTTCTGGTAGTTATATCAGTTGGACTGTTCATTCTGGATGCCAGCATCAGAAAGCCATTAGGTGCAATAGAAGCAGAGAGCAAAATGAAGCAGATTATACTACTGCTGCACTATCAGCACTAGCTGTGTTTTGTGAAAGGGACTGCTTTGGACCTGATTTATTTTGCTTCCCTGTAGTGAAAGTCCTCAGCAGCCACATGGGATGAAACCATCTGAAGTACTTATCTGTTCCAGGCTATGTGCGTAGGGTAGGAGCTTGAGTGCATTTGGTACGTATCTGGAGCAAAGTGTCCACCCCAGCTTCAGGATGGGAATTCAGTCCACGTGAAGCAAAATTGCTCTGTGAATTGGGCTAATGCACAGTGCAGATGATGACTGGAGAATTTACTCCAGAACTGCCCTGAAACAAAGGTGTTGTGCTACCCTATCCTTTGACAGAGTTCCCATTGGTAACTCTGTAAAGAAGAAGCGCTGTCTTCACTAACTGGATAGAAATAGGAATAATAAAAAAAAAAGGCATTTTTCTTTGTTGCTATTTTTATTCCAGGTAACATTGCAAAGCATTCAAAAAAGTTTTGAAAAAAATTTAGTTTTGTTGACCCAAATGCCTGATAGCTGAGTCCTATCTAACAGTGACCACAAATAAGTCAAGTTTTCCCAGAGAAATCCTATGATTGAGAAGTGCTAGAAAGGAAGACTTTTGCAATTAACCTCAGCTGTACATTCGTATGCAAATACCATCGCAAGAGAAATGTCTAATTGTGAAGACTGTATATGTATTCAAATGTTTGCTCTATTTTTTTGAATGCAAATGACCATAAATGCAAATAACTCTTTTAGTTAGCATAACTGCTATAGTTTCTTTTGTCTCTTCAACATTATATACGTTATTTCATTTCACATTACAATAATTAGGACTTATTTCTCTTGATGAGAGTAAAACTCAGCTTTTCAGAAATATCATACTCCTGCTACATCAGTGAGTGTTGTAGTTTATGGAAGGTTTTGCTGCTGCCCAATGGGGAGGGGAAGAAAAATTAAAAGAGACTCACAGAGTGTTTCTAAAATTTTTACACCTAAAAATGGACTGGCATGTATCGATACTGAGACATAACCTGGAAAAAAAAAGTTATTAAAACAGATGTATACTTTTTGTTTACTGGCTTTTCAATTACTTTCCTAAACCCTAGATATACCTGTAACACTTAACCTCCACAAATATTCATTTCAGAGAGATCATAAAATATTTTTAAACTCACTTCAGTCATGATGCACTGCTTTACTCAGAAAAATCTGAAATGCTTTGGTTTTAAATTTTACAGAAGCACCTTTTTAGCATTCACTGAACAGTTTTAAATACTGAACTCTATTGAACAATACTGCAGAAAATTAAACAGTAAACTAGTTTATATCTCCTTTGGAACTTCAAGCAGCATAAAATGTAACTGTTAGTATATCTTTAGATCTAAGCTCTGCTCTGTGCTTCCAAAAGATACTTTTAACAGACTTCCTCATATGTGCTAAATATGTTTGTAGGCGGTATGTAGTATGAAGGTTCATAAAGAACAGAAAGGGGATAAGTGTGGTATGATGTGGGATAGGAAAACATCTAGGCTCCTATCTGCCCCAGTGAGTCTGACAGTGCAGCTCCAAGTGTTCTGGCAGTGAGTGTTTAGAAGGAAGATGGCAGGGAATGTTGACTTGCTGAATGGAAACCTTGACAAAACGTCTGGTCTCCTCATTTCCTTGATAGTCACAGAGATTGCATGAGGAAAACTAGACAGGAGCAAAGGCATTCTTTCCCCTGCCTTTCGAGGGCCCTGAGAAATAGAAAAGATGTCATCCCAAGCTAGTTCTATAAACATTGCTATCAGAAAAGACTTTTTAAACTATCATAAAAAGACCCATTGTGCAACTGGAGTCTTGGAACAAGATTGGGTTATAGCTCAACCATTGTTAAAGGTTAATGTTCCTATCATTGCATTCCTTTTTCTAGTTCCCATAACCAGGCTGTAATGATAGATAAATATATGAGCTATTTCTTTGTGTTGGCAAAATCACAATTCAGAAAGACATAGTTTCCTAAGTTATTTTTAAACTAATATGCTGGTTTATAGCTAGATGAACAAAACCATCTTTTTTTTGTTTTGTTTTTGTTTTAAGAGAAAGAGAGAAAGATTTTCTATGTTATGCTGTTCTTGCAGAGGCATTTTTGTCTATCAAAACAGAGTAACAGCTTTCTGAAGTCAATGCATGAGCTGAAAAGGAAGCTAATTAAAACAATAACATTAATTTGATGTTGCCAAATGCTAACCAATCTGGTACTTTCCATAATTATTTTTACTATTGTAACATAATTCAAATGTCTTTGTCATTGCTTAGCATTATGTTCCTGCAAGTGTTGAGTGCTGATTCCAGGGCAGGAGTTCTATTTACTATTTGCTGACTGGGCAACAAAGTCTATGCATCCCTCTTCCTAGCTCTGTCAATTTTTTGCAAAGAGCAAAGTAATGTCTCCTACATTTTCATGAGATTCTGTGCTGCTTGCATAAGGTGTCAAGAGCATTTTTATGAAAGAAATGCTCTACTGAAATTACAACTTTTAGGCAACTCAGCGCACGGAGTGTTAAAAGTTTTCTTGTGATATATTAGCAGAGGAGTACTTACTTAGCTAAGTCTTTCTTTCGAAGGGAGGAAAAAAAATATAAAATCAGACTTCACAGTCTCATCAGCTTTAGAGAAGCTCTTGAGTTTTCAGACAGTTCACCTGACACAGCACACACAGCATTACTGGTCTGCTCAGACACCTGCAAGATCGCCACAGTGCTTCTGGGCTGGCATGTACTAGTGATGTAGCTTGTATGTTGTTTACTTTGCATTTTGTAGGTGATTTTTCTGGTGAGTCCCAAACACAGCATAGCCATACGGTGCTCAGTACTTGTTCCAAAGAGTTGCATGCCATATTACGGTTACTGCTGCAGGTTTACTGGTTCAAGTTGAAAAGAAGAAGCAGGCCAGCTGCAGCTATCTCCTACTGTTGGAGTCCAGTCTACTGGAACTATATGTTTCTGAACTCAAGTGTACTCCAAATAAGTTTTTTTCTTGGGAAGGAAATAATTTCGTTAACTCTTTTTCTGTCTTGTGATAGAATTGAAGAGAAGAAAATAATTTCATCTTTAATAATCTCCAGGAAGATTCCTGTGTAAGGTAAGACAGATGAGTGTCCCTGGTAGCATGGCTCTGTGGCAGTGGTATAGTTAATGGTAACGAATGAAGCCACTGGGTAGGTGGCTCTTGTTCCCTGCAGAGATTCAGTGTATCAGTTTCTTCTTTGGACTGTGTATTAAGTTATTCTTAAGCAAGAGATAGAAGTAATCCATGCTGAGGAAATTTTTATTGAAAGGTTATCTCAAAACCCCTGATTTCAGTTTTCTACACAAAAGGAAATAACAAAAGTCCTTCTGTAGTTTTTGTATATGAATGGTTTAGCTGTCCATCCTGTTCAGCTAACTTCCATAGCTTTTTTTCAAAAATTAGGACTCTCTTTCAAAAAAATCAACCATATACACTCCTTGCCTCTATTCAACCCCCCGTCTCCTCAGCAAAAGAAAACAAAAACAACAGGAAGGACAAATAGCCACAAAAATAAAAAACCCACAACAAAACAATCCCTCCAAAAGAAATAAATAGAAGAGAGAGAAAAACTTGTGTCTTAACGTTTCAGCTGAGAACAAATACTCTTGATGCATCTCTGTGAACTGCTCTTTAGTCATTTTTCTAAAGTTGTTAACTTTGAGATCTAATAATCACTCTAAAATTATGGACATTGGCTATCTGGTTCCTCTTAAAGTCATACTGAATGCAAAGAACCAATTGATGGTGCTGCATGTTCACTATTTATGCAGAGGAGCAGATAGTGCTGTCTGCAAGCTCGATGTGGGTACAAATGGAATCTGTTAACTGTGAAGTAGCAACTTTAATATGTTTTTCAAGTTATGTTCTTTTCTCTACAGAATGCTCTTCAACTTTCACACAATTCTTTATTTAATGCCTACCAGAAATACCATAGCAAAAATCTATGGTATTTAAGGAGGAGGTTATGTGAGAGAGAAAGTGGTAGTGGTAACTTCGGCTAAATATGTTTTGACAGATATAGAGACACGCATCTGTAGTGTTATTTCCATATATTTTGTTTTTCTCTCAGTGATTTGTTGGGAGTTAGACTTTCCCATTTTATACCCAGTTGTAAGATTTACTTTATTAAAATAAGTATCTGGTAGTATTCTTTCGTCTTCTGATGAACCAGACATCACTAAAGGCTAAAACAAGCGTATATCATATCTATTCAAGTGGAAAAACACAGGGTGAGGAAACCTGCACTTCTGAAGTTCAGTTTTGAAGCTAGCTTCAGTTGCTAGCTCTTACGTGGAAAAATCATATTAGTTCTGTTTTTCTCATCAGACACCATTGACTTAGCTCCTTCCAAAACCTAGAAATAAAACATCACACCTTAGCGTCTGGCTTGCCTTCAGCATGATGCTGAAATTAATATGGTTTCAGATGTTAGTTTGGATGGGATTTCTTCAAAACTTAAGCAACAAAGCAAATTTTAAGCTGTCAAATAGGTTTATAGATCTTGGCCTATAGTAAAAGGCAGACTATAATTCAGCTACTTACATGAATGTTATACCTGTATGTAATACATATTACGTAAAATATAATTTAATATTGTAATTACATGTAATATATATTACATCATGTTACCTTGAAATCATTTTATATTATCTGAATTATCTTAACTGTTTGCTTATGTGAGTCTAGTGTCTCCAGAAGAGCACAGCTGTGATGTTCTGGGACATCTAGCACAAATAATACAGATACAAGAAAATATATGTTCACCTGTAAAGATTAGATTCAGAGACATGGAAAATTGAACACATTGAAAAAGTGATAATCCACTGTCATATGAGTCTTTAATTTCTTGAACAGGTTTTATGGCAATGCCTAGAATTTTACTTTCTTGTTCTTTTCTAAAAAACTCTAAGGCATGCCGTGCTCTTCTTTGGCATCTGTGTACTGGAAAACTGTGACAGCTCAGTCATGTCTAGGTCATTCTGACTTTTTGTTTTTGCCTGGCGGCTCAGACAAGAAAAATGGCCAGTATGGGTAAAAAGAAAAGACTGTCACGTGCAAGCAGCTCTGTGACACATGGAATTCTACAGATCTGAATATGCGCTCAGAGCTCTATCTTTATACAATTAGAAGACTCTGGCAACTCAGTGGAGCCTGAAAAGAGCAAGATTAGAGTTGACCTCATTGGAAGGAGAGGCTGCAGAACTACAGAAATGGTAAACAGTTTTTCCTGGGTCTTAACTGGGAGTTTCAGTTTGATGCTGCACTGCAGTTGTGAAGAATGTTGCCCTGCAAGCTGAAAGATTCATTAGGCAGTGCACAGAAAGAGAATGATACCCTTCCTTTTTTCTCCACTCCCTCCCCTTTCAGCCTTTCCAGTCAAATAACCTCCTATGGAAAGATGAAAATATTACTTAGAACTTGTCTCACGTTTTAAGAAGGATTGCTGAACTCCCTTTCTGCTTTTCTCTGCCTTCCTATGTAACCTTTAATGTCAGTTTTTGTCTCTTTGACAGAAGGAGAGAGACTGCTTTACCACATCACTGTACATAGGCAAGCAACTACCTTGGTTAGTAGGTGAAGAAATTTTTAGAGCCGCTAGGAGAAAGAACAGGATGAACTACTTGGTCAATAAAAGGTGTCTCTGTAGTTGGTGCAGATCGTAGTTGCGCCATGAGTGTTTTTTGTTACAAAGAGTTCTGTCAGGCAGGTAACGGTACATCTTTAGAAATGGACCACACAGATGACTGATTTAAAAACAAAAAAAAACAAAACAAAAAACAAAAAGCAACTGTCTTTTTTGTGTAAAACTGGTTCAGTCAACAAGAAATAACTGTTTCTAAGTACACTGGCTTAGTACCATGTCAGCAGTCTTTAGGTGTTCACACTACAGTGCATCACTTTCATCCCAATATGATGCCAATGAATGTCAGGTTCTTGTAAATTGCAGTGATGCATGTTGAGGCGTATATAATTATTTATGGTTGCATTTTTTGAAGCTGGTATTGCTTTGGCTTTTCAACTTTAAGAAATGAGAATGAAGGCTACCAGAAAGAAGAATGTTGTCCTCTTGCTACTTTACAAAGTATTTGTAGCTTTCAAAATAAATGACTATTTCTTCATTTTTTTTTTTTAAGGAGGGAGACAGTCCTCCTGAGATGCAATCTTAAGCAAAGTACAAGAAGTTCCCAAAGGATACTGAACATGAACAAAAACATTTCCAGCATTCTTATAATAATACTGTGTTTACTTTGTCAATTAATGATTCATTACCCAAAACAGCTTGTGCATTACAAATGACTCTGTACTGTATTTATGAAGCTGCAAACTGTTAAAGGCAAGGATGGTTTCACTTTTCTTGCTATTATTTGTTTGTCTGAACACCAGAAAAGGAAGTTGTAGAGAGTGTGTAGTGTGTTGTATACTTATTTACTTAGTTTTCTAGTGCCTTGGCTCTTGACAAAGATTCTTATCCTGTAAAGTTTATAATCTTAGGAACTATCAGATCAAAATTGCCAGTATTTTCCCTTACAAAGTGCTAGTAAGAATGTAGGCAAGTCATTTGCTCTGGATGTACCTGTGGTCTGTAATGCTCAGCATGGAGTTGGTCATCTGAGTTCACAGGTGTTGGGCAGAGGCTAAGATGTGACCTCTAGTCCTCTTTCTTCAGTTCTAGAGATCCCTAACCCTGTCTCTACTGCTGCCATGGGATAGCAGGTCTTTCTGTTGGGTCTGAACAAGGAGACCTGGGCCACAAATAATATCCGTTTCTCTTTCAAGCTTTCAAGAAGGCATCTTGCCCCATTATACACCAAGAATAAAAAGATAATGTGATCCTTTTATTACTGTGTGCCTAGAAACTAAAGGTACAAAGGCAATTGGTTTCCAAGACCCATTGTAAGTCGGTCATATAATTATTATAAGACAGGAAAGAGAGTGGACCAAATGCTTATTTGGTGTAAATCAGTCCAACTTGTCACTGACTTTAATGGAATTGGTTGATTTATATCTGTTGAGAGTCTGACCTATCTCACACAGAGATGGAAAATGTAATGCAGTTAGCTTTAGTGGGAGTTGTGTTCCCCTGTCCAAGGCACAGTGTAATCACATGTATAATATAACTGAGTTCCTGCAGCTGTGGGAAATCCATCTCAGATTTCCTCACTTTGCTGCTCTATAATTTTAATAGAAGAAATTTTCAATCTCAGAGCGTTTTTATTTCATTTTATTTTATTACCATTAAGACATCTGATCTTGGTTAAACATATGGTTGTAACATTATTTGACTTTTTGTAAAATTAATTATACTCCTTATACCCCTGATGGCTTCCACATCAATAAATTACACTATAAATGCACATAGGTGAAAGCTGGAATCTTCTAACATTAGTCTAAAATATCAGGTTTACTGGCTTTATTTTGCATGTAGTGGTTATAGAATTTGATCAAAGCCCAAAACAGAGATGGTCCCTCATCTTCAAAAGGCCATTCTAAACAGGCATTGTTATTGCTGGTGCCAAAAGGTTCAAGTTTTTATTTACTATTTTATCTTCAGGACAGGCTCAATTCCACAGAGTGATTTATTCAAAAAGCTTTGCATGTCCACCTCTTCCAAAAGACTCAAAGTTGCATAGACTCTCAAACATGCAGAAGAACTTCTTTATGGTAAGGGTGACGGAGCACTGGAACAGGTTACCCAGAGAGGTTGTGGAGTCTCCTTCTACGGAGGTACTCAAGACCCACCTGGATGCCTACCTGTGTGACCTATTGTTGGGATCTCACTTTAGCAGAGGGATTGGACTCAATGATTGCTTGAGGTCCTTTCTATCCCTGTGATCCTGTGACTCCATCTCTAATATCCAAAAGGTGAGTCAGATCTTCTGGATGAAATGTAGAGCAGCCAGTGCATTCATACCAGCAGGTAAGAAAGATGGAGGGCAGCAAGTATTTCACATCTAAAGAGGAGAGGTAGATGCTGTGATTTTAAACCAGCAAGCAGCTAAACACCACACAGCCTTTTGTTCTCTCCCCTATAACAATGGGGAGGGAGTTATGAGAAAAGATAGAGCTTGTAGGTTTACTAAGACTTAAAAAAAAGAGAGAAATAATGGTAATGATAGTACGTATGTATACAGAAGAAGTGATACACAAAGTAACTGCTTAACACCTGCCAACTGATGCCAGCAGTTTCCCAAGTAGCAGCAGCTGCTTCTGGCTAACTCTCCTCAGTTTTATAGTTGTGGTTTGTTTTTTTTTTTCTCTCATACGATGTCATATAGTATGGAATATCCCTTTGATCAGGTTGGGTCAGCTACCCTACTTCTGTTCTCTCCCAGCTCCTTGTCTGCCCAGAGCTCCCTTGCTGGAAGGACAGCTGAAAAACTGAAACCCTCTTGGCTCTGTATGGCACTGCTCTGCAACTAGAACGTCACTGTGTCATCAACATTGTTTTTCTCCCAAAGCCAAAACATAGCGTCCTACCAGACACTGTGAAGAAAATCAACTCTTTCTAGGATTAGACTGGGACAGTAGGACTTAAACATTTTTTTTCAGGATCACTAGACTATACATTTCTCCACCTGGGATTCACGTAACATGGCTTACATATGAGTTGTGAGAGGAAAGGGCATTGGATTCCCTTTTGGAAGTTAAGATTGTTGTAAGAATAAGCTTGCCATTTTCTTGCTATGAAACACTTGTTAAGTAATGGTGTCGCTAGCACAGAGTCAAAGCAGTGACAATACTTGTGTCCAATAGTGTCCACAAATAATCAACTTTTTTTTCAGAATTATATTTTGTTCTTGGTTTTTATCAGCTTTTTATGGGCATTATATATCTTGTACGTTGCTAGCTAACTAGGGTGATATAAATCTTGAAGCTGTGAGAACCCAAAAGATCCTTGTAAGCAATTATGCAATAACTATACTAAAATAAAACAAACCGGGGCCAAAGTCTAGACATTTGCCTTTCAGTTATGTGATTCTTATCTCTGTTGTTCTCTTTCTACATGGAGATTGTAAAGCCTCCCTGTAGAAGTACTGGTTAAACACAGTACAGTTTAAACTGGTATCATTTTTCCTCACCAAGTTCACTAAGAATGTAAAGCATTATTTCCTACATTATTTTCTTTGACCCTTCTGTGTATTTCACTAGTAACTTCTCATAGCTCCAAAAAACCCAGGATTGGATCCAATATCTTTTAGGAATTACTTAGCTATCAAATGCTATCATCTTAGTAAGTGATAGATTTCCAGCTGTACTATGAAAACAGAACAATGATACTGTTTTGCTGTTTAGGATGTGAGTGAAACTTCAGGGTAGTACAGGCAAGTCTATTTTCTCCTGTTGGTGCCGCATCATCATTTGGTAGGGACTAGTCTCAGGATTTCCAGTGACTTCCAGACCTTTCACCAGTGTTCAGCTTCTGAATGTAGAATTGCTGTTATCTTTCTAGAAAGGACATATGAAGAGTTGGATGGAGGACATGATACACAAAATTTAGAATTGCTTCTGAAGTGCTTCTTCTGAGTATTCTGGGTGTCTTTGTAGCTAGTAACCTTTTTTTTTCCTTTGAACTCTTCCCACAGAATATAACTCAGTGATTTGAATTAAAGGCTTTGCCTGAATTATGACACAATTTGATTAAATAAAGCGCACCTACAACTACAGAAAACACTGCTTGAGATGTGGTCTTAACTAAAGTTAGAAGTATGCTGTGGCCCTAGACCACGTTCATTTTGCTTATGTTAGCAGTCCCACAGAAGCCACTGGGTGTCCTCATTTGAGTGAGGACAGTGGAATTTCGACTCTTCATCAGATTTTACAGCTCTGAAGGGATACATTGTGAATGACTTTGAATGTTGTAGATGAGTGTCTATGCTCAGAGCATATAGTGGAGAAATACTCAAACATTTTGGGGAAAATAAAATCAAGAAGCTAGAAACAGTTGTTTGAGGTTGGTACTGATTGTAAGTCTGATGGGATCCAGTTGTCTATTTTTCCTAAATATTTTTGTTAGTTTTCATGGTCTTTTGACTTATGAGGAAGCTTGTGGAAACTTAATTTTCTGGCAATGGGAACTAGGCAACTTCAGAATACAGTTGATCTACTTTCTCCTTAATATCAGACAAATAGAATAGTGGAAGAGCCCAATGCTAATATCTTTCTTTCCCAATTCCAGTTGCCTTAGGATCTTAGGTAATAAGTTAAAGAGGTACTAATAAGAAAGGTTAAAGTCATTAATGTCGTGGTACTATAACCACATACTTTGATAACTTTCTTGTTTATTTTAATTTGAAAGTGTATTTATGAGGTACATTATTTTTATTTAATGGTTCCTCCATTTGAAGGCTTTGGGTAACATTTAATTTTGCCTGCAAATTTTTTTCCTACCGAGGAAGTATTTTTGTTTTCAGTACTTGAGGTAGTTTTTTTTTTTAAAGCTACTGCAACTTTATCTGCTTGAGCTGCAGACAGTTTGCTTGATCTCTTCTTTTTTTAAAGGAGGATTGGGAAACAATTTTTAAAAGTAAATATTTTTATATGTAATAAAGTAAGAGAATGGCAGGAGAATTGCTCAGAACACCTAACATGTTTGCTTAGAGAGGAATAATTAATAGGCAATGGGGAAAGTTAAACAATATTTTGAGGCAAAAGGAAATGCGTAAAACGTGATTGAGATATTAACTGTTTATATGTAAAATGAGATGCTGTGTTTCTCATGAGTTCTTATGAACTGACAAGTTCAATAAAAGCATATTTTCACTCTTTCTAAAAATGTGACTGTTATGAGGACAGAAGAACTTTGAACATCTAGAGCAAAATGTTGAATGTTTTGGTACAGTTGCGTTCAGTTTACTACTTTATCAGTTCCCTCTGACCATGACTACTTGTCACAAGCAAGTAGTCAAGGCTTATGAATAAATGACTTGCTGTCATCTCAGACATGTTTTGAGATTGTTTTCTTACTTATTTCTGCATCGAAGTCTTACAGTCCCATTTTTCTCTCCAGTTGCCAGTACTATTGCTTTTCCTCATTATTGTTTCTTGAACTGCTTGAGATATTTGACAGAAAATCACATTCTACCAATACAATTTATAAGAATCTCAGAGGGAAAAAGACAGACATACTGACTTTACGGGTTGAAATTTTTGAATCATGTAGTGAAAATGCTACTTCTTTTCATCTTCAAATTGCTTGTTCATCACTGAATGTGATAGCGATGGAAGTTATTTCTTCTTGAGTGATTCTTTTTTTATGCTTTAATTTAGGTGAGGATTGAGGCTATTGTCTTCTTCTCCCAGAAAATTTCTCTTACTCTTGTCTCCTTCCTTGAAATTACTCAACTACTGTGTTTATAAGAACAATTCATCTCCCACGAGGCTTTTCTTTTGGATTTTGTGAAAAATACAATTATAGTTATGGGGTTACTCTGATAAAATTATGAGAATGTGCTTTATTACAAGAGAGATGTGGTCCAGCTTCTCTTATAAGCTAATTCAAAGTGTTAGAGACAGTGACAGTCTCTTCAGGGATTTTTATTCAGTGAAGTTTGAATGTGAACTGAGTTCTCTCTCATATCCGCTTAGGTGTGTGAGTAAAGAAGAAAAATTGAGTGCCAGCCCAAACATTCAAAGCACCTTTTGACACAACCTCAAGAGAGACAAATAATATTTGAAGCTTTCAACTATTGTAATTTAATAACCCACGACTGCTAAGATTGGCACTTGACAGCTTGCATCCACACCGATTCTGGCGGATGAGGGACTTGGCAGGTTAAACATTAAAAATCTTTTTCTTTGAAGTCCACAGTGTCAATGCTATGCTTGGATACAAGATTTGTTTTAAATTTCATACCTGCCCTCCAGAATCTGGCTTTGTTAGTGTCTGAGGCTTTGGGTTCAGACTTACTGCTAGTGAGTGCATGCTCTGCCTTTATGAACCCAAACCGTCCTGCATTTAAGTAACTTTGGTTGTTCCTGTGCTCTAACATCTTCCTCATCCCAGTCCTGGTCTTAAAAGTGGAGAAGTAGCATATATTTCAGACTCACTAGAAAATAACTTTTGACATATGATAGTTAAAGTTCAAGATCACCCTATCTCATCCCACTGTATATTTATATCCCTCTTGAA
Source organism: Tragopan temminckii (assembly GCA_028571105.1). NCBI lineage: Eukaryota > Metazoa > Chordata > Aves > Galliformes > Phasianidae > Tragopan > Tragopan temminckii. The sequence goes on from JAOWBP010041771.1 coordinate 15,462, forward strand.
TTCCAGCACATTTTGTTTTGACATTTTTCTCAAGAGTTACCAGGACAAATATGAGTAGTTTTAATCTACTCCAAAACTCTGATGCAGAATAAAAGACACCAAAGATTTAAATGATATAAACAGCTATGCAGTGAGTACTTAACCCTATAATGACAGTAGAGCTCAGGGACTTAGTTTTAAAATGAAGCTTTCCTCTTCCATATCTGTTTAATGCATGAATTCAAACTATGAAGCACAAAGTCTTGAATGTACAAGATACCCTTTTTAAGGTGTTATTTTAGAACTTAAAAGGCATGTGACAAAGGATTTGGGGCCATTAATGCTAGGCCACTCTCATGTGGAAGCTCTGCTAGCAGAGCAAGTGCATTTGTGGAACAGTCCCTTCCCTCTCCTCCCTATGGCAGACTCTGCTGAGGATTCCACCTCACTCAGCTCTGATAAGACTTAAAACTAAAATCTGTTGCTTTCAGTTTAGACTGGGGAAGACCAGCAGATATCTTCTCTCCAAACTTCTCCATGCTATTGTCCAGTGCTCTTGACCTTCCTCTTACATGGTGACAGCGCAGATTAGATCAAAAAGTTTTGTTTTTTTTTTTTTCTCAATATCTTTTTTGCTTAGCTGTTCTATTCCCCCCAGGTTGAATCAGGGAAGAGGAAATGAATAAATAGCATTTCTCTTGCCAGTACTTAGGGCATGCCTGCAGCCCTATTTCTTTGGGACATAAGCTGTGCTGGGGAAAGCAGCTGTCTCTTCACATTCATTTATTCAAACTCATCTCAGCTTACTTTGCAATAGGTAAATGGTAAAATAACATGGTTACTTAATCTTTCGGAGCAATCCACCTATGTTTTCATCTGTTTGTCAATGGACCTGTAAAAAAATTATATCAGAAAGGAAAATCCCAAGGCTACCAGGATCTGCAGGAAATGATCAATGTGTCAAAGTTTACTGAATGGACAGTTAGGAATGGCTTTTCCTAGCACGTGATACTAGGGTGTTTCTGTTCAACTTCTCCATCAATTACCTGCATGGTGTGTCGTTGTCTCAGCAACTTCTTGGGTAACACCACATGGAAAAGAGGCATAATACAAATTGGAAGGGAAGAATGCTGCTGTTCAGAAGGGTCTAGATGAGTCGGAATTATGGCCAGCACAGAACACCTGAAACTCAACAAACAAAAATGCTGTATGTTGAATAGTAAGAACATGTGCAACAGCACAGTCTAGAAAGTGGCTGGAAAACACCTTTGCTGAAAAGCATCTGGGTGTTCACTTGGACACAAATATGAAACTCTTTTATAGTGGTCTGGTCAAGCACTGGAAGAGGCTGCCCAGGGAGGCTGCAGAATCTCCATCTTTGGAGTCAAAACCTGACTCCAAAAGAACAAACTACTACTCTACTACAAAATACTCTAGGTGGCCCTGTTTTAAACTGAACCAGATGATGCTCGGAGACCCCAGAATCCACTATTCTGTGATTTTGCGTCAGCAAGAATCCACTGCTCCAAGGAAAACTAACTGAGCTGCATTTGTGAGATCTAACCCAGCAAGTCAAATGTATGTGATTATACCCCTCTGCTTAGATCTAGTGGCACAGCCTCTAAGGCATTGTATTCAGCTTAGGGATCCTCAAGTGTTAAACTAATATGATTGCTTTTTTTTTTTTTAGTCATCTTGCAATTAGAAGGGTTTGTGTGTGTGTGTGTGTGTGTGTATAGCTATTTTTTAAAGGTGTTTGGATCTATTGTGATCTTTGTTGGTCAAGTTGTGCTTCATGCACAACTTCATTCATTTATCTCTGTCTTCTGGTGTTATTGTTGTATACTCCATGAGAATTTGCAGCCAAAGCAGTGATTTGTCAATATTATGCTTTTTTTCCCTATTTCTACAGAAATGTAGGATAAAATATCATTCTAAATTGAAAAATCTCTTCCTTTTAGGACAGATTACAGAAGGAAGAGCTCTTCCAGGAGGCCTTATTGTTGTTATTTCTAATTTCTACTTGAGTAAACGGGGGCTCCAGTCAAAATAATAGTCATGTTATCCTAGGCATTAGTTTAATACTTTGAAGTAGTTATTGTCAAGTTCATTTATATTTAAAAGAGACAATGAAAATGGATAAAGGGGAAGAAATTTTTATCCACTCTTTTACAGGGAACTTGAACTTTGCTTTAGCCAAGGTTGCTAACAAATGAAAATTTTAGTGAATTAAAGGAACAACAGTCACAGTTATCTAAACAGAGGTAGCAGATATAGTGCTAGAAATGAGGTGGGTTACTATAAAGTGTGTTGTCTAGAATTTTACCTAGACCAAAATCACATGATGTAAAAGCACCATCCTTTTCATCTACTCTACCATTTATTGTTAATACCTTAGGGGATTTCAGTGCTACTCATCAAGCCTTTTGTACTGACTAAGAATAAATTCTTGTCTTTGGAAACCTAATTCAGTGATTTACCAAAAAGATCACCCCTCTTTCTTTTTTAAAAAAGAATAAATAAATAAATAAGTAAATAAATTAGGGTGAGTTCTTCATATTCTTTTAATAAAGTAGCAGTTTGTACACATACTGAACAGAAGTGATAATTGGACTAAAATAATAATTAAAAAATAGATGTATCTTTGTTAACATCTTTCTTATGATATGATAAGATACTGCCTGATTTTGTTCTGTGTTTTTATGGAAATGATCAGAAGGCATTTTTAAGAAAAAATGCAGTTAAGAACATCAGTTAAGCACTTATTCATTTTCTCTGTCTGATTGATTTCAACCACATCTCCATATATTAACTGTCTGCTTAACTGCTATCTCCAAAGCTGAATATTGATTCTGATTTCAGTTAAGAGAGGCTACCTTTCACAGAACACCCATGTTCAAAACATATAACAGATATTGTTGTGTTTCAAAACAAATTCATTATTCATATTTCAATTTGATTATAGGTCTTTATAATTAATTCTGTTCCGATGGTTTCAATGGGGTGCTCTTCACTGCTATCTCTGACCCACTTCCAATAGTGCATTAAGCTATGTGATTAACATCTGTCACATATTGTTTGTCCTCTCATCTTTTCCCTAGGGATATAAGTGTGTGCAGTGAAGTGTCCTGTTAATTTGTTATTTTAAATATGCATGTTGCTATGTATTTATTAGTGAAGAAAAAGCCAGGGAAATGGGCCTTACATTTGGACCATAAAATAAGCAGTCTTCTAATGCATTTTTTCCTCATCCCTTATGTAAAATAATATTGTGAGTAAAATTAATGTAGAGATTTCATTTTACGAGAGTGATGTAATATGATGTTATTTTACAAGTTCTGTGTTCTGTTTTACTACATTAGTTCTCACAGAAATGCGTGTCTAGTCACCAGTGAATTATCCTGAATCCAATATACCTTTTGGATTGTATGTTATAATTTATCTGCAGTAGCAATACTGAGGATACCATAAGCACTTATATACACAGAACTGTCTGACAGTATTTCAAACCCTAGAAGGATTAGGAATGCAAGTGAAAAACAGGCCTCTGTTATGAAGTGATGGGCAAAGTTTAGCAGCCATCTCAATTTTTATTTTACTTTTTCTCATCTGGTAGTTTCTGAAGTTGTTCCTCTGTGCTTTGTCTTTGCTTTCCTTACTTATTTTCTGTCTGGTTTATTTCTGGTCAGCTTCGCCTATACAAAAAGCTAGGAGTTATTAGATTTAAAAATGTAAAAGGTTGATTTTGTTTTTATTGGGCTGTTTCAGACTGAAGTGTTAGAAACAGCTGGAAGGCTAATCAGTAACTTTCTGAGAAATACTAATTAATGAAAAATCCAGTGGTCTGGAATGCTTTCAGAAATAGAGGCTCATTCCTTGTCAGATTTCTGTATCTGTGGCATGTTTGCTTTGTTATCCAAAGATGGCTTTCTAAATGGAAAAGTTTGAAAGAGAATGCTCAATAATAGAAAATGAGAATATTATAAATATGAACTCTGGCTTTTTTAAGCTGAGTGGCTGAACTTCAGTTAACCTTAATTGGGCCAAGGTTTCATTCTAAAGATGTTTGTTAATGTTTTTCAAGCCAGAGTATAAGTGTAAAACAATATTATTATCAGTGATTTTAAAGTGGAGGATAATAATTACAATGAATTTTATGAAACTGAAAGATTTTTCTCTTTTTGCACTGCCACCAGACTTCCGAAGTGGGTCTGATTTTCTCTGTCACGTTGTCAACTCTTTGAAGCAATGATGATTGTAAATGTTGCACATCAGATGTAAGTACTGCTCTTCTCCAATATTCATTGCATGGTCTAATGTAATTTTTCATCTTGTTCATCTTGTTCTTGTTTTTCTTTAAAATATCCCACAAACTACAAAAATATCAATTACTTGCAGAGTAAGTTAACTTCACATTTCCTTTTGTGTTTCATTTCCCAGTCTAAATAAGCCCTCTGACCCACTGTTGAGGGCAAGGACAAGCTAATAAGGACAGTTAAGATTATAACAAGACGACGGGACAGACTATCTGTCCTGAAAAATCAATTGCTTTATTTACCAAGCTAGGCTGAGATGCTGTCATTCATTAAGCTCCTGTAATAAGGTAAGTTTGATTGACTGTATCCTAGGGGAGAGTGACAAAAGATTGAGCCCTTCTGTCAGAAATAAAGCCAAAACTGAGAAAAACTTTCAAAATTAAAAAAAGTTCCTGATGCTAAACAGAAAACCTGTCAAAACTTCAAGAGCATATCTGAATTAATCATAGAATCACAGAATGGCCTGGGTTGAAAAGGGCCACAATGATCATTAAGTTTCAACCCCCCTGCAATGTGCAGGGTTGCCAGCCACTAGACCAGGCTGCCCAGAGCCTCATCCAGCCTGGCCTTGAATGTCTTCAGGGATGGGGCATCCACAACCTCCTTGGGCAACCTGTTCCACTGCGTCACCACCCTTTGTGTGAAAAACTTCCTCCTAATATCTAACCTAAACCTCCCATCTTAGTTTAAAACCATTTTCCCTTGTCCTGTCACCACCTACCCTTGTAAACAGCTGTTCCCCTTCCTGTTCATATGCTCCATTCAAATACTGGAAGGCTACAATGAGATCTCCTTGGAGCCTTCTTTTCTCCAAGCTCAACAAGCCCAGTTCCCTCAACCTTTCTTCATAGGAGAGGTGCTCCAGCCCTCTGATCATCTTAGTGGCCCTCTTCTGGACCCACTCCAAGAGCTCCAC
>JAOWBP010041929.1:7605-20655 GCA_028571105.1 Tragopan temminckii
CAGATGCTCTGCACTAACTGCTGTTATTCACCACTACATCTTCATTGCCTATACCTTTCATTCTTCCCAAATGCGTACTTTAAAAAGAAAAAAAAAGACAAGAACTTTAGACACTGCTCCTAGAAGTCCTTTAGGTGTGTATATATATATTTTTTCTTCTTAATGGCCATTGGATACATAAAAGGTTTCAAGGATCGGTATCTTAGTTCCGCAAGACCAGCATAAGCCAGGACAGTATGAGACAGGAAAACAAGAATACAGCAAGGTAGGGCAGAAAGGAAAGCCTACTGGCTTACACATGCAGCAGTGGTGCTCTGCACAGGTCTCTTCATTTTTGTATCTCATACATCAGTTACCATATGCTATCACAAACCTGCAGTCAGCAGCTACCTCCAGCGCACAGCCAAGATGCTGAAGGGAGGGAAGAGGGAATTCTGCTGTGTTCAGCAAAAAAGGAGTGAAGTTTTTGCAGCCTTTCATTGACCAGGGGCAGTGCCATAAGAATGAGGGCTGTGTTTTAGGGCAAATGCTGTATAGTAACTCTCTTCCCATGAAACCATGAAGAACCTACCAGGATTATGTACTTTTCAGCTTTGAGAGCATTTTACAGAGGCATCAGTTACAGGTCTGATTGTGCATCATGTTTGGTTCACATGGATTTTTCATGACTTTCTTCTCTTCCTTCCTTTTCAGCAGAAGAGTGAAAGTCAGGAGCAAAGTCTCTTAAAGTTAAGTTCATCCCAAACTGGTGCATGGAAATTTGAGTCTTTAACTGCCAAGTTTATCCACCTCAGGTTCACCTTTCAACAGGTTATTCTGCTCTTCATTATGATTGCTTTTTGGGAAATGTAATCTTTTAAATAGACATACACTTTCATGTATATATTGCCACTCTTTTAAGTGGATGCCTCTGAAGCAAAAGGGATTTATGTATTAAAATGTACAAAGAATTGTACTCCCAACTTTGATCTCCTATCAAGAGAAACAAAATAGGTTTGTCCAGCACAATCTCTTGCAGATTACTTCACAGTGAAGCTCTGGGGGCTGTCTCCCAAAGAGGAGGAATGTGTATTTGCTGAGTCTCGGGGAATTTAAATTTTTTTTCTTGTTAACCATGGATTCAGTGTCAGTAATTCACATCATGAGTTTGCTATATTTGGTGTCTTTTATAAAGGTCCTATACTTATATTAATTTAACAGAGTGTCAGCTTCCATTAAAAAAAAAAAAGTTCTTACACTTCCTGGCTGAGGCAAAAAAAACCCTCTCAACTAAATTTGAAAATCTGAAGGTAATTCAAATGCTGACTTTATCATCTTAGCGTCATAACATCTTGTGATTAGATTGAAGAAAGTGGAGCTCACAAATTTTGAAAACTTGATACTGTTCATCCTTATCAGCCTATCATAAGGACACCACATTCTCCCTCCCTCCCTCGGAATAAAGCCCAGCTAGCTACAGCCTGTTGCCTTTGTCTTTTACAGCACCTGGCAGAGCTGAGAACCAGCTACAGAACACTGAAATCACAGGTCACAAGAGGCCCCCTAGGATAATCAGTCCTTCTCAGGGCTGGTAGAGAAGTCCATCACTCATATTTTCCAAAGGTATATTTAACCCAATTCTGAAAGAGGTGAACAGCAAACCAGCCCATCATTCCTTGTTGTCAATTCACTGACTATTAGCCAAGTGTCACAGGCTGCACCTGCATCTCCTCACCTCAGTGAAGGCTCACTGGTTGCAAAACCACTAACTGGATCACATTCCTCCTTCACAATGAGGTCACAGGATTTTGTAAGACAGAGGAAGGTTTAAGGTTAACCAAGCTCTTTCAGAAGATTACAAATAATGAGGCAGGCCAGTGAAAAGACATTCTGGCCTCCTATAAGTGGGGGACATTGAAGATCAGGCTTCTGCACGGGTGGCTGGGAATACCCCACTGAAGACAAGCAGACCCCAGTGTGGGGATGAATGGGCTCAAGCTGCGGGTTCCCTCCTGTACAGCTCTCAGAGCCATCTGCTCTGAATTAGATGGGATTAAAGGCACAGCATGGGCAAATCCCTTCTGTCTGTTTGTGCCACACAGATTTATCCCATGTGAAATAAGGCTTAGAGGCGAAGGCTGCCTTTCTCACATGCAAGGGAAGGTAGTTAACAACAAGAGCTTCTAAAGCCAGGTAAAAGAACACAACCTTGTAAGTGAGAGATGGCACTTTGGCAGGTCTTTGTTTTGATAGCCTCAGTACAGAACAAAACAAGACAAGGCAGGCAGCAAAGGCTCTGTGTGAGATTCTCTGCAGGCAAAGAAAGTCACAGGCAGGGAAAACACAATCCATACAAATTGCACTGGATTCGCAATCACTTTGTGGAGTGAAAAGGTACATAGGGGGAACTGGGAAATCTGAAGACCACCACATCTCTAAAGAACACAAATACCCATTTCCTTCTTCTCTAGGTGCTTGTCTGGCAAGGATGCAACAAAAAATAAAAACTGTAGAGCCAGCCTATTATTAAGACAGTTTCAGGACCCTGTACTTTTTGTCCTGCTCATCCTTACTTTGCTGTATTTCTGCCCACAAACTGCCTCTGAGATGCTGTCCTGAGCCCAGCTATGCTTAACCACCATCAGCCAAGTCTGAGAGGGCAGCTGGTGGCAGTAGGTGTGCTCACTTACGATTTCTATGCCTACAAAATGCCCCTTTGATGGAGGTAGTCTCCCCTTCTCCTTTTCAAAGCAGCTGCTAGTTCTGTCTTAAAGATGACCGCTTCAGTGAACGAAACACACTGGAATGCATAAGGGAAAGATCCAGCAAGATATATTTTACACAGACATGCTGAACTCATATTTTATAAAAATACATTCCCAAGCGAAGACAAGCCTTGTACCTACTTCTTCAAATAATATGCAGAAGTGAAGACACTTTTCCATGGTATTTCCACCTGCCATGGTTTTATCAGTATTCCATATCATGACATCATGCAACAAGCTGTCCTCTGACAGGGGAATGGGAGGGTGAAAGGGGCCTTCCCCCCTGCTGCCTTCCCCTCTTGTGCATGAAACCATGACACCACCCATAGTTCAATTATTTAAAAATGAATAGGAGCAAAGGAAAGGGAAATGTGACCCCAGTGTCATGGAAGAGAATGTAGTAAGGTTAAAAAAGGGAGAATGGGAAAACTAGGCAGAAAGAAGGAAAAATGCCTTTTCTTATCACATTCTGGACAAAAAGAAACATCAGTGAAAATATATCAGCGTAATACCAGCAAGGTTAAGTGACAGGCACAGCTTCAAGGAAATTTCAAGCAACATGATATTGGCCTCTTTTACAAGAGTGAAAATTACAAGCAACTACAGACAGTAAAATTATTCCAGATGTATTCTTGGAGATATTATATTGACTAGAACAAGAAGGACTTTTTTGACATTTCTTTTCAGAAAATACTGATCAATAAAACAAAATAAAATAAATTATATGAGCAGGCCATTCTGTCTGAGCTTTTTTACACAATTTTTTAGGAAAATATTGCAGAACTGCCAAAACAGAGCATTTAATCTTCTTTTCAGAAATAAAACATAGGATTTTTTTTTTGTTGTTGTTGTTACAAAATGGAATACAATTCAAGAACTAAGCATAAATTAAAGAACAGCTTTAAGCAGCACCTCAGTTGAAAAGGAATAGTATTTTTTTCAGTATCTAATTTTCACAGAACAAGAAATTCCCTTCCTACCCATTATTAATAAGGACATCTGTATAGCTAATCAAACTTTTTTTTTTTTTTCCAATTTCAACATCATTGACATTAAAAAAAATGTCATTTTTTTCAAAAGCTCTAATTTTATATGTCCTTTTGTCAGCCACATAGCATCTTTTGGCAGACAACGTGCCGTGCTATTTAGTTTGTTTATGCTGCAAAGCTTAATAGAAACAATATATTTAATGTGTTTTGGCTGGTCCACACATCAAGCTTCTCTGTATATAACATAATTACACCACTACAAAGCTGTGCAGGCAAATACTTTAAGTATGATATTCAGATTTTACAATTCTTGTGGCAGACATTGTCTTATTTTATTTCTATATGGGCTCCAGTGGTGGCACTACACAGGCTTTCCTGCACATTACTGCAATACAAGTTAACTGCATTACTTTATAGAACATGGAGACAATTCTGTTGTCATATTCCAGTCAAATTCTTAGAATACTCCTGGAAATGATCATCAAAACATTTCTGATTCTATTCACATTCGGGATCTCTACTTGTAAATCAAGCAAGGATATTTTTGAAAATATTTCTTATATTTCTGTTAAAAAGGAATGAATGATTTGCCCAAGATATTTTAATTGCATACATGGCATCGAGATCATCTGTAAGTAGGACAGATAAGGTCAAATGATACTGCTTACAGAATAAAACAGACTGGATCAGAGCAATGTCTGTCCAGCCTTGCTATATCATCTCTGACAATTTTAACAGCAGTTTCACAGTGGCTCTGTCATTATAAGCTAAATATAGCCCTCTTCTTCAGTTTCACAATAAACTCTATCCATCAAGGTCTCACAGGCCTAGCTGAAATCACCAGTAAGCAACTTACTGGAGTTTATTTACAGGGTAGAAAAAAAAAAGGCAAACAAAAAACACCACACATGCAAGATCTTCTGGCTAATACATAGAAGAAAAATAAAGGGAAGATTGGCTTGTCTTTTCTATTGAGCTCTATTTGTGGCCAAGATTGAAAGTTTCCGTGGTCCGCTGCTAATTCCATTACCTGGCACTTCATAGTGATACACTCAGTCATCTGTTACTTAAGACAGATGACTGTTCTCAACACCTCTTAATAAAATTAAGACACTCCTTTCTGGAGGTCTTACTTAATTACTAATCTCGTGATATCTGTGTAATCTTCTGATTTACCTACTCCTGCTTGTTTCTCTGATCTGGCTGTTCCTCTGAATGCTGACTGGTAGGTGGCAAAATGATACTGTTCTCACTACCAATTACCCCTGGTAGGGAGTCCAGCCAAAGGCTGTCACGGACCTAATGAGGTGTACCCAATCAGGAGAAAAATGCAGCTCCATTTCCATCCCCTGGGTGGTAACTTAGTTTGTAAGAGTGATCAATTCTTGGTTAGGTTAAGAAGAGGAAAGAAACAAGCCTGCATAATTACCCTGTGTGATCTCCTGCACAGCCGAGGTGGAGAGGGAAGCTGGCAGCCAAGAAAAGTACAGATAGATCCACAGGCTGAGAGTCCTTACAAATGCTCTGCCTCTGAGATAGCAGCATCTGTCTTTCCTATTACATACATTATCCCAAACAACAAGGGGCATTAGACTTGATTCTGAACTTATGAAAAGCAGTGAAAAAATCCTACTGCTTTCAGGAAGAGCAGAAGGAAATGCTTTGACAGGACACAGTGCTGCTGCATGCTCTTTAGATGAAGACAGAGAAGGAGTAATGTTTAGGAAAAGTATAAGATATGGAGGAGCAGAGAACTTAGACTGGGATCCATCTTACCTACTTTCAGCCATCTAAAACTTAAGTGTCTAATGTACATCAGTCATTTAGGCTACCTCTGTAGCTGTTGTGCAGAGAGAGAGATGCACTTCAGGCAGCTGATTAATCCTTCCCACTCTACCAGCAGCATATAAGAGTGTTACTCATACAATTAAATATGATGCAGTCTCCTGTAGATAGGTCATATAATCTCTCTGGATGGCCACCTGCAACAAGAATGGTGAAATTCTTTCTGGCACAACCCAAAATCTGTCTCACCAACAATCACTGTACTCTTTCCAACACATTTTGCTGGTTATATATTAGTCCTTATTATCTGGGGAATATATTAACACTGTCAAAGGACCTTTGACAGTAGATTACTTTATGCAAAAGATATTTAAACGTGAAAGTAATGCAGAAACATATGGGAAGAAGCAGGCAGATATGGGTAGAAGGTAAGAAACAGCTTGCTTTTTTGGCTCTCCATGTCAGCTTTGATCTATCCTGGCAAACTACCTATTGGCACTTGAAGCTTTGACTGTGCAGGTTTGCCTAGTTCTCCTCTCGAGTTGAAATTCACTGTGTAGGAAGAAAACAACAAGAATGCATGACACAATCCAGATAAAGAGACACACATTCTTGGCTTCCCATTATATCCTGCAGGAAGAAAAGTCAGGAGGAATTTGACAGAGATGTGTTTGTCTTATTCAAAGTAAATCTGTCTTGCAGTAAATCACATTTAGTATAAGTCAGCCTTTATGACTAGTACAGTTGCTCAAAAAAATTTTGCATACAGGATATTGAGATAGGATTATTAATAAATAATGACTTATTAGTGGGTTCAGGAGGTGAAGGCATGTATCAACTTCAAAGTTCCAAAAGGCATTAAAAATAAAAGGAATAGAGAAAAAGCAAGACAAGACAAAGCTGTCTCTGTGGATAGCTGGGAATCATCACCAGGACAGCATTCCCCTCTGTGGTCTCTCTAGCATAGGAGATTGTGACAGTGATGGTGACAAACCACTGCCATTCTTGTCTGTGAGCACTCTATACTTTCCATCAAGACTTGCTCAAGATCCTGTGGGTTGTTCCCATTCCTTATGCATTTTGTGCCAACAGGATCATGTTTAGATGGGCTTAAGCATTACATTTGGACTGGTGCTAATGTTTTGTGATTGAGTTTCACTAGAACAGGTGTCTAGATGACCTCTGCTGTGCTCTAAGTTTTGAGCTCTGTTAACGTAAACTAAAAGATAGAAGATGGGGTATAGGAAAGGGGCAAGAAAGGGTGACTCCCAATGTCCCTGGCAAACGCATCCCATGAGAACCATCCATACAGTCAGTATATGGGCTTGCAGGTGCAAGGCCATGAGAAACCAACAGCAGGAAACAACAAGGGAAAAATATTGCCCTGACAGCTCTAGAAAGGCCTGCCACAAGAGCCTGAGTGAACAGCTGCAGTGAAGCTCCAAAGTCAGGCAGCAAAGCAGCAAATGGAAGTGCTTCACAGTGATTACAGCAACTAAGGCACTGTGCAAAAACAGAATGTGTTTTGGCTAGATATTTCTCTATTCCAGAATCTAGAAAAACAAAAACCCAAAAAAAAACCCCTACCAAATACACTGTTTACAACTTTGAAAACACTGCTATTTGGCTTCCAAAGTTTCCAAACAACAAATGTTTGTATTTTCAATTAAATTGAATTCACAAAAGTGTCATATTTTCCTTCCCCTGGAATTAATTTCAAGTGCATTTTACAACTCTTTTATTTGTGTAAAACAAAATGAAAACTGGAAAAAAATATTTGTCATTTTCATTTCCACACTCAAAATCAAATCGTTGAGCTGAAATCAGCTCTAATGGAACCCCATTTCTGAAGAGAATCTTGTTACCATGTGACAACATTGAATCATCTCTTTGAAGTTTATTCTCTGTAAACTTTCTTCTTTCCCATTTACCTGTTTTTCCCTTCTTACTTCACCTCAACCATCTCCACAAGACCTTCAAATATGAACTTATCTCTTTATATACAGACATCCTGCTTTTTGCTAGGTTATTCCTTTTCTTCTGTTAATGTTCTCACACCATCCATCTTATCAAATTGCCTCTACTTTGATGCTCACTTATCTTCTTCTCTTCTTCAATATGTCCAAGGCAAACCAACTGGAATACATAATAGAGAAAACCTGCCTACATGTGTCACTGAGATAGAGTTTCTCTAATTCTCATGGGAAATCTGAGAAGATTGTCTTCTCACCTTGAGGAATATTCTGCTTTATGCAGTCCTTTTCCTCACTGGGATGGGCTTCTTCACCCAGTACAGAGCTCAGCTCACCAGATCTACTATCTTTCTTTGTAAGCTAAGTGGCAAAGGTTTGCTATTCTTCTGAGCAATTCAGATTTTTTTCCCATCATATCATTAGAGAGGTGACCATTAGTCAGTAAGTCAGGAGATCACAATTGAATTAAATTATTTTGACCTCAATAAATAATTAATTCTCAAACATTACAGGGAATGCAAAATTCCACTTTGCTCAGAAGGGGAGCAAAAATGTAAGGCTTAGGCAAGTCCTCTGATGTCTGAGTATTGCATATTGCACTCTGTCAGTTGAACCCTGTTCATAGAGAGCTGAAAACAATCCCATGACTGAGACCCAAGATCATGCATTTCTAGAACAGCTTTTCTTCCATGTTACTTCACAAACATTCCAGCTCTTCAAATGTATTTTCCCAAATTTCTTTTGCTGGACTCAGAGAGTAAGGAGAAGACATAATAGTGTTTCTACTCCTATCAGAAACACTCAGTCATCATCAATCACGAGTCAGCTAAACTGACCATAATCCATTATGAAGGTGTAATTAAATAAAACCCACCTCTCAGCTCATAAAAGAGTGCTTGTTTTTTAACAACACATTGCAAAAAAACAAAACAAAAAACAAACAACAAACAAACACCAAAACAAACGAAAACCAAAGAGCCCTGGAGATTTCCAATTAACAGACACTGCATTCCTCTATGCTCAAAGTTTTAAATGTTTTTTGGGATTATAAACTATGCACACAGTAGCAACATTGCTGATGCTGACCTTGCAAAGCATAGCTCTGTGCTTTATGAATCAATCATCACAGCCTGGAGCAAGAGAGAAAATAAGCCTGCAGAGAAACCATTGAAAGAGAAAGTGAATGAGAAGTATTTGCAGTATATGAGGACAGTGATTCCAAATTAAGCAGAATTTGTTGGTTTTCCAATCCTACAAGGCAAAACACTGAAGACAGGAGAAGCTCAGACATAGAAAATAGTCACTTTATCTAGAAGATATTAGAAATTAGAACATCATAATGCATCAGATGACCTCAAGAACTGAAGGGAAGAAGGAAAATTTTTAATCCATTTCATTTAGTCCAGTGAAAAGGGTACACATGAGCTGGCCCTCAGTTCCACCTCTGAGCAGCAAAGCAAGAGGGTCCCATGAGCCCCCTGCTCAGCCACCATAACATTGCAACAAATGCAAGTAACCCTTCTGCAATTCTGAAACTGCCTGCTTTATCTCTCTAAATCACAGTGTAGGAAATGCTTCTGCATTTTTATGCTTGCACATTTTCCTATTCTACCTCATGTTCAGACAGGCTCGCAAGAGCAGCCTTAAATGAATTAGCAGGAAAACTGTTCTGCATGCTGGAAGATCAGAAAGAAAATGCAGAAGAGAAAGATGCACATTAATGCTGTGTTTGCTATAAACAGAAAACTGTCATTTTCTTTTCATATCCTCAGTGACTCTTATGGGGTAAGATAAAAGAAATTTATAAATAACAAGAAAACAGGCATAACATTCTTGTGAAAAGGAACAGCATGTATATTTCCTGTGTAAAAATGTTATATCTGAAATGAACATAAAACGCTCTTACCTCTCATAGATAGGAAGCTCCTACAAATGTGAAGATGCACATCATAGGAAAGTGTTAGCAGCTGTGCGGTCAAATATGTAATGTCACAACACCTGGGATTTATTTACATCACAGTTGTGGAATCAGCACCACTGACAGAACATTCACTTGCTCCCGTGTGTTTAGGAAGTTTAGAGGCAACCAAAACTGAAAGAGATACACAGGAACAGGTTGTTTAAAACTGAAGAAAGCATTCACAACATATAATGATAATAATAACACAAACTGTGCAGGTTGAAGTGTCTTAACGGACAAATTTCAGAACAGTCTTGAAAGATTAATGTGTGCTTAATTTTCCCAATATTCTTGTGAGATACTTAAATTCTGCTTAACCTTATTTTTCAGGTAGAGAAAAACAGGTATAACTGATTTGCTGAGTATTGCCAAGAATGAATCCATCTCAGTTCATAATTTATTTCCAGAGCAATCTGTAGGTTCTTTAGTCTTGTCAGCTGCCGAACAATCAATCTTTCTGATGAAGGTTTTAAAATATGAATGAAAGAAGACCAATAGTAGAAAGCAGCAGGATACATACTTATTTCTTTGTGAAATAATTTAAGCACGAATTCAATCAAATTTAATTAAAAACCTAATTATATCAGTGGTCCAGTGCTCCTTTCTGCAGAAAAGTGATAAACAAAATATCCTTGATTTCTGCCCAAAGGGAATTTTCAGATTATCTAAACCGTCACATATGCAAGGGTTCTATCAGGCAGCCTAACAAGTAGATAACATTCATTGTACTTCATATGTATTATCTTGCATGGTAAAGAAAAGGCTCTAAATTTTTATGTAGTCTTGTTTCAGAAGTAAAAATGTTATTATGCAATCGCAATATCTGACACATTGAGAACACATGCTCACATCAGTGTATTTTAATATATTCACACTCCCAGGTAGTTAAGATTTTCCTCTTCATCCTTGGTGCAGCTCCTGGGCTGGGGATTCAAATAATCTTTCTCTTAGAAGTTCCCCTCAATGCACACCTCGGCAACTCATAAAATCAGACAGCAAATATCATGGACAAAGCACCATTTCAAGTGAATTGACATAAATTCTGTGAGGTTTGTGCGCCATGCAATACTTCAATTTGTTTCACTCAAATATTAATATCTGTTTTATTTTAACATCCATTTACAGAAGTTTACATTCTGGGAAAGCATTGAAGTGTCAATCAACAGTTCGTACAACCTCTCTAGTAGACAAGCAACATCCAAAAGAAATGTGTAAATTGGAGCATCCAGTCACTTACTCTGACAGGTATTCTTCTCATTGCTTTGTTACTAATGAACGTAAGAGTCCCGAAGAAGCAAGTGCTGGCAAGGTCACTCTGTCATTTTTGAAGAGCTGTGGCAGTTGAAAAAGGTCTCTAATTACTGGAGGGGAAAAAAAAAAAGCAAATATTACAGCTATCTTCCAAGAAGACAGGAAGGAAGAAACATCAACGTTTATCTGTTCCAGTCCACTAAAAAAAAAAAAAAAAAAAAAAAAAGCAGCACAAAAGAGAACAAAAAGTACAGAACACAAACATCCAGACACACACCTCAGCTCACAGGGCACTGAATGGCTTCAGATAGATTCATGAAAAGACTTAGCATCCACAGATGCGATCGGTCAGTTTACTTTGACCATTCTTAATGTAAACAATACTTTATTTTCTTGGCTCATCTATGCAAGAGTCTACCAAACAAGGCTCATGTATTCACTAGTACAAATGGAAGTGTAAAGAACAATTGCTGAGTAAGAGGGACTCATTTAACAGAAGACATATCTGAATCTGGTATAGAGCAATGTTTGGAAAGTTGTATATCCCTCATTTGCCACAAGGTGGAAACAATCTCAGGAACTCATCTCAGTAACATAGCTGTAACAGTTCAAATGCAGTAGTTAAATGCCATATGTTGTACATACGAATGCAGATGCAGCTAACGATTTGGAACAGCTTTGAACAGAGCACATGATATGGTTTTAAATAGGTTCATGAATACTTTTTTACACCAAATAGAACAGCATGGCTCTTCAGCGCTGTTCCAATCTATTACTTAAGCAATAAAGTAGTTCTCTAAAATGTATTCTAAGGCTTGTATTTCTTAATAAACTAGATAACTATAAAGAGTCAGTGCACTAATGAAAAGAACTGGAACTCAGATCCCAAAGTTTTAGGTAGCTAACACCTATAGTTACTGATCTCTCAAAAGATTCTGAGTGGGTCAGTTAGGATATAAACTGTGCTTCTGTGTTCAGGTCAGAGTCTCACTCTACTACATCACTAGTTTAGAAATATTTTACAGTGATCAAAGACAAACTATGTCTCTTAAGACAATCTTTTCATGGTGGAGAGAGGAGACAGCATAAAATAATGCCCTGTGCAACCTGATGTAGGGAGCCTGCTTTGGCAGGGAAGTTGTACTCAATGATCTCCGGAGGTCCCTTCCAACCCCTACAGTTCTATGATTCAGTGATTTTCCTCTGCAGAATTACTGACTTGAAGAGAAGAATCTAGTGAATTCTCCTGTTCCTCCCAAATTCAGGACAAGCTAAACTCAGTGCTGTAAGTTGCAGTAGTGAAGTTTGCTGCTGCTGAACCAAGTAAGCTACCTCTATGTTCTCCTTTTATCCACTTAATGGAAAAATAAAAGACTGTTCCTTAAATGTGCTAATTCACCAGTTCTACAATATAGAATCATAGAATCACAAGGTTGGAAATGACCTGCAAGATCATCTAGTCCAACCGTCTTCCCATTACCACTGCTACCACAAGCTACTAAACCATATCTCGTAGCTCCTCATCCAGACGCCTCTTGAACACTGCCAGGGATGGCAACTCCACCACTTCCCCGGGCAGCCATTCCAGTGCCTGACCACTCTCTGAGAGAAAAAGTTCTTCCTTATATCTAATCTAAACCTCCCCTGGTACAACTTGCAGCCACTTCCTTGGGTCCTGTTTGTTGCCTGGGAGAAGAGGCCAAACCCCTCCTCATCACAACCTCCCTTCAGGAAGTTGTAGAGTCCAATAAGGTCTCCTCTGAGCCTCCTCTTCTCCAGACTAAACAATTTCAGCTCCTTCATTCGCTCCTCATAAGACTTGTGCTCCAGACCCCTCACCAGTTTCACTGCCCTTCTCTAGACACGTTCCAGGGCCTCAATGTCTTTGTTGTAGTGAGGGACCCAAAACTGAACACAGTACTTGAGGTGCAGCCTCATCAGTGCTGAGTACAGAGGGATGATTACCTCCCCGCTCCTGCTGGCCACACTATTTCTAATGCAGGCCAGGATGCCCTTGGCCCTCTTGGCCATCTGGGCACACTGTCGGCTCATGTTCAGCCGAGCATCAACCAACACCCCCAGGTCCCTTTCCTCTTCGCAGTCATCCAGCCACTCATCCCCAAGCCTGTAGCATTGCCTGGGGTTATTGTGGCCAAAGTGCAGGACCCGCCACTTGGCCTTGTTGAATCTCATCCCATTCACCTCATCCCAGCGATCCAGCTTATCTAGATCCCTCTGAAGGGCCTCCCTACCCTCAAGCAGATCGATACTACCTCCCAACTTGGTGTCATCTGCAAACTTACTGAGGGTACACTCAATCCCTTCATCTAGGTCATCAATAAAGATAT
>JAOWBP010041964.1:0-20647 GCA_028571105.1 Tragopan temminckii
CCCTGCACGTGGCAGGGGTGTTGGAGATTTATGATTCTTGTGGTCCCTTCCAACCCCGGCCATTCTGTGATTCTGTGATTCTGTGATTCTGTGAAATCTCCACTGACATTTATGGAAGTTCCAGATCCTGAGAAATAGCAAGAGGAACAGAACCGCTTTGTCCGTTTCTCATGTCTGCAGCCACCTGCATATGTTATTTCAAACTTTTCAGAGACCCCTAACTCCTTTTTTATGCTTTCTTTGATAATTACAGCTCTTCCTTCCAGATTCCTCTCCCTGTTATGGTGCCATCTGCCTCAACTCTGCCCTCCTCAGTTACTTTCCTCTTCTAACTTTTGCCACTCTGCTCTTATCATCTTGTACTGCTTGGATCCCACTGTCCTTTGATATTGTTTATTTTTACTTTCTTCCCCTGTAGCCTTAAGAAATGAGTCAGGTGCAAGTTTAATGAGGCCAAACTCACACTGAGTTGTTCAACCTTTTGGTGTAATGGGACATCCACTTCTCTCTCTGCCATGCCCTCACTCCCCTTCTCTTAGGTCACAGATCTTGTTAGTTAGCTGAGATGAGCCATCACCATGGTTATTGGTTGTGATGGCTGAAATCTAGTTGTGGAAAAGGACTTCACTGCACTTGGCATTGCTTATATAGTTAGAAAAATGGTAATCTCTGGCCCTAAAAATGTGAAAATTTCCATTAAGACTTGGGAGAGAGAGAAAGGAGAGAAAGAGACCTTGATAAAAGGCCAAGACAATGTATATTACATGATCCCAAGAAGAAAAAAAAAATATCTTTGAAGCCATATCACTGGAAATCTTCAAAGAAGAAAACCTTTATTTTGCAATATGATAGTGCCAGGTCCCAAACCAGTTTGAAGATCGTGGAACTCACTGCCAATCTTGGCTGGACTGTTCTACCACGTTCATCATATAGTCCAAATTTGACAACTTCTGACTTCCATCTGTTCAGGTCGATGAAAGATAAACTGCGTGGGCAACATTTTCCTAGCAAAGATGCCATCATAACAGCTATGAAGCAGTGGGTCACTTCCACTGGTATAGATTTTTATGAGCTCGGCATACTGACTCTTTCTGATTACTGACAAAAATACAGAGCTAATGGTGGTGACTGTGTTGAAAACTAGTGATTGTAGCTGAGAATTTGCTCTATCAAATGGTGTTATTGTGTTCTTTGTATCTATTGTAGTTCCCATGGAAATAAATAGGAAGTATTTCTTTCAGAGTGACCTATGTACATAATGTCATTGCCTATAATAAATTTTTGCTTCGAGCTCACCTATAAGAAATATCGAATTAAAGTAAAAGTAGTAGGTTTGAGTATTTCATTCTTATCTCTAGAGCTTGTCAATAAGGTATATCAAATTAAAGTGAAAGTACTAGATTTTCAAAGCATCAGAATCGATCTCATACCCAGAGCAAAAGGTCTGATACGTACTCAAATGAAGTTTTCTGGCTTTCATAACAGTAACCTCCCATATATTCCCAAACTTTGTTCAACTCATAAAGGAATATCTGTTTTCCTGTATTTGGGCAATGAGCAATGTCACTGACATCAGGAAATGATAACTTGGGTTAGTATTGTGATTTTTGGATAATTACAACCTCTGCTCTTCCAAAAGAAACTATAATGGACTATCTATCTTCTTCCTAGCAATCTCAGATGCCAGAAAAACCCTAAAAGTAGTTAGTGTTGGAAAGAAACAAAAGGGCACTGATGCATTCAGTGGCCTTTACCACTTTGGAAGCTAGCTTAAATCAAATGCCGAGTTCATTAACCCTTTGCTTTATGACAGTCAAACATTTGTTTTTTTGTGTCATGCTGTACACATGCAGAATTTCAGTCTGTACTGCTCAAACAGTGCCTTTTCTTGATAATTAGCATTTAAAGTCTCCTATCAGATGGCACAAATCAGCAGTTTGCACCATGCTTTTCTCCACTTTCGGCAAGATCCTAGGTTTCCTGCCTAAGAAAATGCACCCTACCCTTTTCAAACTGATGTCTGAGTGAGCCAGCAGAATACAAGTAATACATTTTCACATGTTCCACCCTTTCCGGCATGTCACAGATAATCTTTGCATTAATGATGTGTTTGGCCCATTCAAGATTTCCTGGAGGTATTTTGAACTAAGAAGAAAAGCTGTGTGGAATGCAATAGTAAAAGAAAGGCCCAAATTGAGGACCTATACCCCAAACACACGCTTAGGACCCAAAATTCATTTTCAAGTCCAGTATCTCTCAATAATTTTATTTAAGGAAATAGCTGAATGATAAATAATATTTTGTATGTGTGAACAGGCATAAATAAAGGTTATCAAAATCCATGAATAAACCCAAGGACATCCCATTTGCTTACACAGTATCAAAACTACTTTCTTTAAACCCTCATCTCAGCACTTCTTATCCACAGTGGAACATAAACCTCTGCTCAAAGTTATACTTGTGTGTAACAGCTCTTCTGAAAAGGAATGTTATTTTCTGATTTATGGTCACAGATGCTGTTGTGTCAAGCACTGCACAAATACCAACAGAAAGCTTCAACATTATCACTGCATCTGGAGCCAGGACAAATGATTGAGGAACCTCTCAATAACCTTGCACTGTTTTATGATCCACCTTCTCAGCAGTTAAACAATAAAAAGAAGGTAACAGCTTTATTTTGCCAAGGAAAGCAGATTTTAGCTTCGTAGCAAAGAGCCGTGGTTCTTTTAATGCTATTTTATTACAAACGTGGGCAAACATGGTTAAGCTAAGTTTGAACTAAGTCTTTCAAAATTAGCCAGTTTGGTCAGGAGGTTTCGTCACAAACTGAGGGCACTTGGACAATGACAAAGAGTATTGGCAGCGAGTGAGAACATTTCAGTGTGTATGTGGGCGTGGTGTGCTTGATGCAGCAGTAGCAGCCACAGTCATGTCAAAGGAAGTCATGTAGAAGACAAACACAGAAGTGTTTTTTGAGAACTAATGCCCCATTACAATGCTGTCTGTAGACTATTCTCAGAACTAGACTCAATCAAGTTTTAAATACAAGGTTTATGATTCATCACCACATAAAAATACAAAGAAACTTTGCTGTTATGCATGCTATACCATAAAATAACCTTTTCTTTTTTTTTTTTTCCTCTGATGCATTCTACAAAGCGTATTCACGACAGTGTATGATCTCATCAATATTACAGGCTGATCTCGCAGAGATATATTTCCTTCTGCTCCTGGCCAACCCAGCCAACCTACTTTAACTCAAAAAATATGATCTTATAGGTGTCATTCACCTGACTGAATACATGAACTTGTTATTTGAGGTTCTTACTATAGTGAAGTGAGAAAAATAAGTGCTTTGACTGAACATTCACTGACTGAACATTGTGTCCAAACTGCCTCTTTTTCTCCATTCACTCTCTAGGAGTCAATCACTAGCTCTGCAGTCATATGAGATGAAATCTCCTCTCTTACCCAAAGCACAGTTACTGCTGAGGCACAATGGTCACCTTTTCTCAAGGATACAAATATAACCAACCAGGACCTGCAACTACAACAAAACCTGAAAGACCTGGAAATAGCTGAAGCAAGGACTGGCAGTTGCCTGAGTGGTAGGTGCACCCTACCTCAAAGCCATGGGGGTAATTCTTCAGTCATGCTGTAGCTCGTAGTATCACCTGTGATGTGTCCAGAGACTCTCTAGATGGCAAGAGAATTCTTGTGGAAAAGTTTTGATCTCTCTTTGCAGGAAAACAGGCCAGCTCCTGCCATTGTGGAGTCAACACATATGTGATGCCTGAAGGTACTGCACGGCCATTTGCTTGGTGAAGATGATAAGCTTCCATGGAATCTCTGAAGTAAGGGGAACTCATTTTGATGATCTGCATCATTACTATTATTCCTAGCATTATTGCAGCTCCCATGAGTAAGTGATCAGGTACAAAACCAAAATATTTAGACAATCCCTAATCTGGCATCTACAACCAAACTAGAAGACAAGAGAAAACAGAAGATGGCATTCATCCAAAGGGAGTACCAAGAGAACACAGAAAATATTGCTTAGAGTGATAGGCCTTGATTTTGAGATAGCAGGGATCCAACCAGTGTCAAGTTTTATCATAACATATTGCCTCCAATATGGCATCTCGTATCCTTTGGATATGGATAATGGATAATAAAATTGTGAGAGTCTTCTGCACCTTAAAAACATCAGACTTTCAGGAGTCTTATAAACAATCTTGCAATCTTATAAATAGGAACCTTCATCAGCTTTAAAATATAGCACGAGGACTCTAACTTTACCATGTCTACACTTATTGGCTTGAACTAATTTTATCATCTCTGTTTGATTTCATTTTTGAGGAGAAAAAAATATATCTTACATTTCTACAGCTCCACTAAAACCAGAATTCTGATTTGCTATCATGTATGAATTTTTGATCTATCCTGTCTCATCCCCGACTCTGTCTTCTCTGGGTGCCTGATTATCTATGTATTACTAGTACACAAAGAAGCTATTTTTACTTACAATAATTGTGACTTCAGGGTCAAAACAACGAGGTATTTTGACTTCCTACTAACAGTCTTCTCTGCCTTCTCAAATAATTTTTAGCATGGATGAATCTTCAAGATCTTGCACTTTTAGATTGTGACTGTTTAAAGAAAGATCTATTCTAATGCTCAGAAAAAAAATTGATCTCTCTCAATGCACTGACTAATCCAAACTGGACATCACTTGGGCCATCATCACAGTCACAGTTTTGATAATCAGGACATTTTCTTAGTAGATTGTGGGTCCAGTGAGGCAGACCTTTAGCTTTTGCTTTTTAGAAAGGGTCTCTAATGCTTTCTCATTAAAATTGTAATGAAAGAGTACAGCTGTATTTACTGAGTAGATTGCAAAAAATGTGCAATTGGACTGAATATCTTTTTTAAGATGCTGGAAATGGCCTCATACGTCTTTGCCCAAATATAAAATTAGTAGAGACTGAATTACTGTTGAGAAACCCTAGGGCTGCATCAGATGTAGTTATATGATAGTCAAAGAAGTTATTTTACTGGGAAAGTACCAGGGCAACACTTATTCTTCTCCACGGTCCTCTCAGAAAATTGAGGCCTCAATTTGTCTGCTAATTCTTTCAGCTTTTCAAATGCATCCACTGCCATAGCATTTTCTCCATCAGAGAAAGACTCCATAAAACAAACAAAATATGAACGCATCAGAGATGTATATTCTGGCTGCAGGAGGAGCAGTAAATTGTACTCTGGGTGGAAAGCCTGAAGGTCACCTCTCCACCCTCATCAGTCTCTGATAGAGCTCAAAGTTTGCAGAGCAGGCACAGGAAACAAAGCTTTTGCTTTCCCCACCCAAAGCCTAGGAGATACCTCTCTGCCATCTGCCTCCGGAGTTAAAGAGTATTTCCCTTGTTTCCTCTCTGAGAAGGGTGAATATGTTGATAGAGCCACTCATCGTGCGTGCCAATGCTGCTGAAATAGAAATGGCACAGTGCCCCGTAAGAAGAGCAGCAGTAAATGGCCAGGGCACATAAAGGACTCACAGGTACCTTAAGTATGGTTTGGGGAGGAAAGTGAGGTGACAAAATGAATAGTTTCATCTGATATTGTATGAGGGTGCAAGGACTGATGGATGCATTCATCTGAGAGGTTCATAGTTCTCACTGATAGATATGACAATTGAGAGTCTCTTTTGATAAAACTTCGTCAGCTTATCATTTGACCAAGACCCAAAACTGGAGAAGAAGCAACTTCTAGACTGCTCCATCTTTTCTGTTCAGCATGGTAATGCTCTCTCCAGACTCTTCTCTACCAGGCTTCAGTCTTGTTCCCAGTGAAGGCAAGAGACTGAATTACCTGTTTTCTAAATTAATAGTTCGGGTACTGACAAAGAGTTTCTAATTCAGCTGAAGATCATATGCTTGCACAAGTAAATCGTATTAGACACCCAGTGTCTTCAAGAGAACAGCTGTTTTATATTTTGAATAGTTTTTTTTCAACTAGAATAGATCTTTCGTGGTGCTATGGCAAACAAACCAGACATCTTGCACTTTAGTAGCATGCTTACACTATCAAAATCCTCAGAGATGAGACGTTTTGGTTGTTCTCTGAACATTTGGTTTGAATGAATCAAAATATCAAAGTAAAGAAGTGAAAACAGCAGAATGTTACATGATTTGGAAATGAAAGCACGATTATTTCATTTACTTTTAACATATCTAAAGCAATTAGAAACAGATACAATTTTATCCAAATATCTCCCACATTCAGCCAGATGATTTTTTTTAACCAAAATGAGGTTTTTTGATTTTTTTGTTTCCATCCAGTAAATATTTTGAGAATCAACTACAACTCTCATTAAATAAATCTCACTCCCCACAGCCACATCTTTTGCTCTCGTGAGAAACATCCTCGCAGCAGCTAAAGTGTGCTTTTGAAGGGAACAGCACTCATTTTGTGGGCAATGATGGAAAACTGAATCGGATAGATGAAACAAAAGAATAGGCCTATGCGGTGAGGAGTTTCTTCATTTTCAAGCCTAGTCATTTATGCAAAGAATTTGCCTTTAGGCCTCTCCTGTGATAAATATGGGAAGTACATTTGTGTGGTCAATAAAAGGACAGATACAGATTGTCATAAAATGCCCATGGCAATAACTTGCTTGTACGTCCCAAGTACTACTGACAGCTATGGGAATCCAACAGTATGTTTTCTCTAGTTCTCCTTCTGTATTTGGTTGTATCATCTGGCACAACAGCAGTGCGTTCAGGCAGACATGATGCTCAGCACAGAATACAACTAGAGACAATATGCAGCACTTTCTTCATAATACACAATGCTAGGTGCTAACAATCTGACAGAATACGCATGTTAAAAATAGTATATTATATGTTTTTATAAAGAACTTATCCAGAGCATAGTCACTTTCTTTTGATATTTGTCCAGTCTTTGGAAATCTCTGAGGTTTGGACAAAGATTTTGGAATGTCTCAGTAATGGAGAATTGAATAAAATCAGATGATTGTATGCTCTTTTAATATTTGAAAATATTTTTTAATGTGATGAAGATTCTTTCAGTTACTGCTTCCATAGGTTCTGTCTTTGCCCCAAGACACTTGACAAATGTTTTGGAAGTGTGATTAGCCAATTGAACTGCCGGATTTCCAAATGTCACTTCTCAAAGCAGATCCACTGCCAATGCTGAGTGAACTTATGTTACCCCAATCACATGCACACATTTTCCTGGAATTGTAATTTTTATTATGTAATATTTCCCTAGCAGTTCAGGAAAATATCCTGACATGGTTTCTGACTCACATTGCCAATTGAAGTGAAAAGTTTTGCCTGATTGTATGGCATACTCTCTTCATGCAACGTAACATATGATAGAATCATAGAATCATAGAACGGTTTGCGTTGAAAGGGACCTCTAAGATCATCTAGTTCCAACCCCCCGCAATAGGCAGAGACACCTCCCATTAGACCAGGCTGCTCTCTAGACCAGATTGGTACAGCAACATGATGCAACTTCTTTGCAATTTAACACCATACATATATGATTCCTTCACCCACTACATGCAAATGGTGACTGCTCTGTATTCAGCAATGATGAATTCTCAAAACTAACGCAGCATACTTTTGATCTAAAAACACAGATCTGACAAAACCATCCTGACCCACTATAACAAGCAGAACAATCACTGCTATCTAAATCCGTGTGTGCCCGCACTGGATTGCCATATCTCATGTGTTCACATGGTAACTCAATTTTTCTAAGTGCCAATCTGCAAAAACAGTAAGGACCGTAAATGGTATTCTCCCACTGGCTGAATGGTCATATCTTTTAGGTCATACTTGGGGAAAACAGAAAACAATACACAGATATCCTTCAGGCTGTTTTCTTAATTTGAGCAAAATGAAATACTTTACTCAGTTGTTCTGCTGTTACTTGATAGTGAAGCCCACATATACCTCTTTCACAAAAACATCAAAGAAAAGAACAAACTCTGCTTGGTCTTCCCATGAGCAAATGGAGTCTTTCCAGCTGTCATAGGGACACAAAGAGTTTTGTTCCCATTCCCCTCAAGTCTCAACAAGACTTATGAAGATTTGCAAAATGTACTGGGGAGCTAAGGAGCAGGCGGAAAGTTACACAAGAGACTGGCAAATAGTGGGAGGGATAAGGATTTCCTCCCTGCAGCAAAATATCTTGAGTCACTTTTTCCCCCAGGCGATGTAGTAAGTTTGGTTACATCTCAAAGTGAAGCCCAGGAAACAGTAGTGGCCAGTTTTGTAATTGGACTTGCCCTGTGAGAAAGGTCTAAAAGAAACAAAGATCCCAATCAACTAATGATAATTATAAAAACTACTGTACAATATTTTTAATGAATAGAAATAAATGAGTTATCACCTACAACAACTGTATCTGTTTCTCCCAAGTAGACACACAGAAGAAAAAACGCCTGCAAATCTTTCAACCTTTCTCAAATCTGGAGTGAGGACAGCAGTGATCAGAGCAAAACTTGCAGCCAGCACAGCAGAGGTCTTACAAGCCGGAGTCTACACCACTTTTTTTCATTTTCAGGCAGACTGTTCCTCTCCTAGCTCTATTTGCCTCCTCTGGGTGCTGCATCAAAACCACCACATCAGTGGCTAAAAACAAACAAATCTCTCTGGGGGAGAAAGTGCAAGCAGGCTGCGGCAATCCACCCTCAGACCAGTAATATTTGCCAAGCCTGAGCTGATTGCTTGTTTTGGTTGCCTTGTGATCATGAATTAACTGCAAGTTGCTCCACTGCCCTCTGAACCTGCCTCCCTTGGCTCTACAGAGCTCCAGAAGCAATCCATGACTGATGCTAAATTTTAATTAGTGCTGTCCTCATTTCAAACAGCTGAACAGAGGAATGAATTTCTCATTCTCATCTGATCAATCTTAACAGCATGTTGCACTTTTCAGCACCTTGCTATGTACTCAGGAATTACAATCCCAGCTGAGGTGGGCCAGACTGGAAGACCAGCTGAGAGGGATTTTCTTGCTATTTCTCCTGAGTGTGAACTGCTTTTGATAAAGCAGCAGTGTTTTAGTAGTTTCCTTTCCAAACTGATAAGAGCCAAGAACGGATGCCGTGTGGCATGGCAAAAGTGCAAGATTGTTCTCTTATCCCTCACTGTAGACTGAAAGTCAACAGCAGATAGATCAGAACAAAATGGCTTGCTTCACAACCTCCATGATAGCTTCCCACTCCTGACATAAAAGCACAGCCAAACATTCCTGCAGGAGTGCTGCAAGTACATTTCTACACGTTTTTGGTTCGTTGGACATCATATCATAGATTGTAATAATAGAGAATCAAGAGCAGCAAAGACAAAACTGAAATAATAAAACAGTTCTGAAAACCACAGTTTCATCATCTTTACTCCAAAGTGTCTGGTAACTTTGAAAGGAAGCTGGATGTAAGAAAGAAAAGTCTAGTTTGAAGAGAAATTGGTTCCAACAGCCTTCAGTGCCTTTTCCCTAGTTATTAAGCAGTTCGCTCTACTTCCAGGAGCTGCCTTTCAGGAAAAGAACCTATGAAACAGAAAATCTGTTAGATTATCTCTTTTCTAAAAAAATCAGCAACACTTGCAAGCAGTTACCGGAGTGCTATGAAGATCTGACTATCTGAAAAACAGCATCAGTAACAATCAGATAGATGGAAGCTTACTTCCAGCTCTGCTAAGAATTGCTCAGGTTTCTTTGCAGAGTTCTCTTTTGGTTGCAGAGAGAGACTGTAGCTGACTTTGGGAAGAGAGAAATGCAAAGAGCATTGTAACTCTTTCAGCTCATGGTGTGATGGCACACCAGCATCTCCATGCCTAACCAAGGGCAAGGCATTCGTCACTTAGGTGCTGAGAATCACGGGTAAGTGCTCTTTCGCTCCCATCTTTAGCAAAGCAGGCCAGAAGACAGCTGTGTTTGGCATCTGGCTTCTACTTCTGTCCTGCTGACAGTGTCAATATGAGGTTGTTGAATCAAAGACCTGTTGGAGCGAAAATGTCCACTCAAGCCTGTATCAGTATGTTTTGAGAGAACGGCATGGAGCAGAGTCAGGTGAGGGTCAGGCTGGGGGTTAGGGAAAGGTTCTTCACTGGAGGGTGGTGGGCATGGAACTGGCTGCCCAGGGCAGTGGGCCCAGCCTCGAGTGCTGGAGTTCAAGGGGCATCTGGACAGCGCTCTCAGACTTTGGGTTTGATTTTGGGTGGTGCTGTGTGGAGCCAGGGGGTGGATTTGATGATGATCTCTGTGGGTCCCTTCCAATTTGGGACGTTCTATGGTTCTATAAATATTTGGTGTAGAGGTTAAAAAAAGAGTTAAGCTGGGAAAAAGATATGCATGTAGCAGAGAATTGCCATGTTCACCTCCAGGTCTCAGCTTGTCTAATCCACAGTCTTCTAATACTCTTCAGGCCTACAAACGATGGGATTCTCTCTAATAAAACAAAAGAAAGTTTTTAATAGTGAGAAGACCTGCAAAAGAAAAAGAAAGCTCTGAGTATGTTAGAAGATGGGCATTACTTTCTCTTGTCTTCCCCTCAGTACATAGAATAAGGGGCAGAACAGGGCAGGGAGCCTTGAGATTCAGACTCTCGGAGATCAGGACCTGGATCCTCATTAGAGAGGCAGTTTTAGTGTGGGAAGACAGAAGTAGCTCTGACAGACGGCTTTTACTGGCAAAAGTCACTTCAGCTTTGATGAATATAGGACATACCTCTGTATCTAATTTTAAAATTCTGGAAAAACTAGCTTATGTCTGTCACTGATCTAGGAGAGGAAAAATAGTGAGGGGGTAGGGGGAGACAGCAAAGTTTGCGGTTCTCTAGCGGAGGTATTCGAAAATGTAAGAGACTGTCAGAGCAACACTTTGACAAGAAATTTTTTAAGCATTTCCTCATGAAGAACATTAATGCTCAGTCTTCAGAAAACCCATGTGGAAATCTAATTGTTCACTGAGGACTTAGTATGTCAGACTGGCACTCTGAATCCAATAACTGGAGTGTGAAATAGAGGGATTACTGCCAATCTTGACAGGAGTTCAGTTGAGGAGGCGTGTCAGATACCTGCCCCAGACTGAGGTTGCCTACCACTTCCCATCTTGAGATTGTTTCCAGTTGTTTATAACATTGCCAGATGTTCAGTATTCAGGCTGAAACTTTTCATGCCAGACGTCTGCTTCTAAATGATTTTAATAACTTTTGATTCAGTGGAACATGTCCCTGCCCATGGGAGGGGGGTTGGAACTAGCTGTTCTTTATGGTCCTTTCCAACCCAAACCATTCTCTGATTCTATGACTATATGATGTGTTGTCTTAGTCAAAATAGTTCGACCACGGTTGAGGATGAATCTCCTTCTTTATCCATGCAAAAGTCTTTTCTGTCAATCTCATCTCTGTAAATGTCTAGCATTACCTTGTGGCTGACCACAAATGTGAAGTTTGGACACCTGAAGAACATTTGTTGGCACAGATGTGCCTCCTGATATCTGCAAAAATCCACCCAAATGTAAGCACCCAAATGTAAGCAGCAGCTCACAGATGCTCAGCAGTGACTTTACAGGGTTTAGGAGTTAAAATCTCTGCAGATGTAGCTTGTGCTGACCACACTGCAGCCTGGAGCTGAACTGGAGCACACATTTCCTCTCCTTCAGGCTCTTTCAGGGGTCAGTTAACATGGAAAAGGAAGGTGTCAGGGCTGAGTGTGGAAGGAAAAGAAAATGAACATTGGCAGAGGTGTGTAAGACCTAGTCAAGGAGTGTGAGAATGTTTGGGGAGACCTGAAGTAGTAATTGGGGTAAGGAGAAAGGTAAGCTTGTGAGCAGACAGAGACAAAGCTAGAGGCTTGGGATAGAGGAGGCGGCTGTGCTCAGACATGACCGGAAAACAGAGGGATTCAGTAGGGCACCGAGATTACTGCTGAGAAATTGAGGCCAGCTCCTGAAGATCAGAGAGAGGAGCAGGGTATCCCACACCAGGATAAGTGAGTGGGGAGGAAGGTGATGCCCAGGTAGAGCAAAAAGGATCATGGTGGGGGAACCTATTCAAAGCCTGAGAGACACAAAAGCATGGGCTGGGGAGCCAGTGGTGCTGGGACAGGTCAGAAATGCGGACAGAAAGAATTGGGACTGGCAGGCAGGGAATTACTGGGCTGAGTGTGCAGATAGGAAATAAAAGAGAATCCAGTACACAGAAGAGGATGGGGTTAGGAAAAGTCAAGCACAACAGAGATGCATGAGCAACTTGTCAGGTTTTTAACTTTCATAATATTATTTAGGGTCATTGTGGAGGGGGTAAATATAGTATTTAAATACTTAGTCACTGGAGCTCTGTCACATGATACCACACTGACACCAGCTGATGGTTCAGACCATCAACAGATTTAAAGCTTGAAGTAACCTGGGCTGAGTTTGGTTACTTGATCTGCTGTAACAATGGGTAAAGAGAGGAAGTTGCCTGTCTGCAACCCTTCCTGTGTCCCATTAATTGTGCGTTACCTACAGCCTGACCTCAGGATTCCTATCCAGGCAGTATTGCTGTTGATCTGAAAGAATTTTTAGAAGATGTTATAAGTGACTATAACACATTATTTCTCACTTTACAAGTAAAATCTGAGGTGCAATTGGTAAGAATATGCATAATCCTCTGTACCATTGAACACTGTAACATGAAGGACTTTCTGCAGGGTATGTCCACATACGCACGCACAAAAGCCCAGAACATAAATGCCAAAGCAACCCATAAATCTAATACACAATGTAAAACATTAAAACAAAAATAATCAATGGCTTAGCCCAAAATCTTTGTCTATACAGAAGGAGCCAGAACAAGCAGTGTAAAAAGAACCATCTTTTCCTTTTGGTAATCAGCAGCCGATGTATGTGAAACTCAGCCCTTTAAAGCATGATCTATACCGTATCTTCTGATAGTCTTGGAAACTTAACAGTGACTTCTCAGGCAGTGAAATGTATTGAAGAATGAAGACAATGTATATAAGAATGATTACAATGGTTTTACTGACTCCAAAGACTCGATTGTTAAGGTTGTAAATTAAAAGCTTGTGAATAGTGAGCAGGCAAAGGGGTGAGCCATTAGTCTCCCTGAAAGCACATCACTCACCACTGCTAAGTTCTTGTGCCGGCAACAGAAGTCTGCAATTAAGCACACAACTGAGCCTTTCTTTTCAAAACCACAGGTCAACATGCAGTGCAGTTCACAGGCTGGTGTGTGGTCATCTCTTGCAAGCAGGAGGTTTTTTGAAGTGAAAACAGAATTATTAGCTTGCTTTGCTTTGTCAGTGAGAAACAAATAATTTGTTCTGGACCACACACTGAATTAATCATTTTTGGACACACTACACGCGCGGAATCCTGTTCCAGTTTTTGTTCTTGTTTTTCTACATGATTGTCCTGGCTTTCCTCACATCATCTCAGAAAACCAGATCTGAAAAATCCTACTACCAAGGTGAGACTTCAGCTTAAATTTTCTTGCAAGTATTATATTCAGAAGAAAGACTGCTTCCCAGGCAGTGTGTCCTACTATTACTAGTTACTTACTAGAAAACAAAAGAAGAACATTTCTGGCAAACAAGTGAGCAACTGATGAACAAGCATTTGTAGAGGAAGATTTTCAACACCAGGATACTTATTCCTGAAATTCTTAATAGCTGAAAGAAAAATAATTGCATTTGGAAAGTATTCTAAGTACTCGGACTTGCTTTTTGTTTTGTATTTTGCTTTTATCTTGCATGAGTGATACAGGGAGTTCAATTAAAGAACAGAATATATAATAAATAAGTAAGAATAACTAATACAAAGGGATGAAATACTAAGCAGTGAATACGTATTTAACTTCTTTATAGATTCTCTTATCTCTATGGCTATTAAACTTCTGTTTAATCACCAACAATCACCAAAACAAAACAAAACAGACCCCTCATCAAAACAGCTAGAAACCTACCACCCTGCCCATGTGGTTTGTGTAATTCTAACAATGTGGATTATTAACATTATCAATAAATAAACATCGCCTACCTTTACAGATCCATTCTCATAGTCAGATCCTTGCAGCAAATGCAGAAATGAAATCATGAAAATATTCACAGTCACCCACAGTTTGTACATTCTGATATTTAATTCCGCAGGTTACTACGCAGTTGTTGTCATACAGCTGGAGGCGTCTCTTTTGAAATGCATTTCACCACAACAGACAAGAAAAGCTTCCAAATTTCTGTTATAAATTCGCAAAGGATTCCAACATGCGAGAGACAATATCTCGCTCTTCACTCTTCTAAGCAATTATTTTGAACAATTCACCTAGAGACTGTAATTTCTTAGAGTAGATTTTAGATACATTCGAAAGAATATCATGATAAGGCTTTAAATAGATTGGTATCTGTATGCATGCAGCTACGCTCTCACAAGTGATCAGGTACGGGTTCCAGTTAATGAAGTTACTATGTCTTCCATCAGGGCACAAAGAGGTATTCAAAATCCATCTGTGGTCCAGAAGATTTAAGCAGTCTGCTCTGTTCTGTGCTCCGTGCTACAGCAGCCTCTTCAGATGGTAGCGTAATGGCCAATGTTTTGAGCTAGAGAGCTGTAATCCAACTCTGTATTAAAACTTTTTTCACAACCTTCGTGGAAGCTTGCAGAAGCATGTGTCTTAAATCTGATACAGACTTTGGCAGCAACGCAGTCAAATTTTGGCTCTAATCCCATTTTGTCCCTACCAATAGCATAGCAGTTTCTAAACTAACTGATGCAATCTAGACTCTCATTATTTTAAAGAAGATTACCTGAAACATGAAACTTCAGCTCACGTTCTTACACAGTACACATATTTTAAGTTACTTCTCGTAGAAAAGAGGGGGAGAAAACAGAAAAGAGAGAGAGTGACTTCTTTCTTTTATGTGTTCTTTTGTGGGATAGTGTTTTCTGGATAGATTTTAAAAAGAAAAGTTAAAAACAATCTTTAGTAACAAATAGAATTTGATTTTTTTATGAAAGTTCATGAAATCACAGACATAAAAGGGATCCATCTATTTTTCTTGCAGCAAAACGAAGTGTTGTTTTTGTCCCAAGATATAATAAAGATCTGCATTATTTCCTCTGTATATTTTCCCTGCTTAGCACCAGAGTGGAGACCTAAAATTTCTATTTATAACATAGACAAAGGTTCTGGTAATTATGTATGTTAAATCCATATTGCTATACTCTTGTGTAATATTTTATATCCACAAGCCTTTTCACCACTCTCATATGGCTTAAGGTTTGTGGAATCAGATCCTATGGTTGTTACCATAAAACAATCCTTTAACTAAGATTTCAGAGGTAGGAAACCTCTGACTTCCAAGCAGTGGCTCTCTTAAACATAAGCCACGTCTACATAACAAAAACTGGCTTGCATAATTTCTTCCTAAGTATTCTTTACAAATGGAGATTGGAGAGAAAATTATTTGAATCCACTTCTTCCAGCTGTTGCCAGTTATCTGAGCTATTATGTTTTAAAAACATGGATGCAACTGCATTATTTTTAGCCTTGCTTTTTGCTGTTTGTTTTTTGAAAGCAATCAGTTCCCCCTGTTCTAGCTGGTGGCTTCCCCCATCCACTCTGCAGTGGTTCGTGTAAGGACAGCAGAAGTTTCTTTCCCCTTCTAAGCTGGGTGAGCTCCCTCGCCCTGCGTACCTGCTTCTCCCCTCCTGCCTTACCCACAGCCACGCTGCTGGCTGTGTTCACACTCCTTCACTGGCCCCACACCAACAGGGACATTCTGAGTAAATGCTCATTGAAACACATTGACTATTTAATTTATCATTTAAAATGAACATATTATCTCATGCTTATGTACGGTCACTTTGAGCTCTTTTAGTTTCTGCATTTCCCTTCTGATTCTGGTAGCCATCTGCTTGCAGGAACTGAAACCCTGTGGAACTAAAGTGATGCTTCTTAGCCTCAGGTGCACTACTTTAGCAGAAATAAGCAAGCAAAATAATAGCACTACATCCTCAGAAATGCATGATAATAGCTCTCTATTGACCCGCAATTAAATGGAGGGGATACCTGGCCATCAACATCTCTCATTTATGGGGATCATTAATTGCACACAGATTCCCAAGACATGCAGGAAACAATATGCCCCTCATGCTCCGAAGCCTGGTCACTGAGTATTACTTATACAACCCATTTCCAGCACAATTCAGGGTTGAACCTCTTGGTTTGCACTTGGTCAGTGCAAAATCCCACCTCTTCTTCAGCCACTATGGGGTCCTGGAGCAAGGCAGGACCTTTCCTCCAGGCAGCGGCCAGGCTGCTGCTTCTTACACGGGCATCACCACTCCTCTACCTAAGTGGGCAGATGGAAGGGATGACCCAGGCACAGCACAGATTTTGTTTTGAATACCAGCTATGGAACTCATCCTGCATCCCAGAGGGCATTTTAACAGTTTTCATGAAGCAAAATCTCCTGTGGGGGTAGAGAGTGAAAAGCCCTTCTGGTGGTGCACTCTGTAAACCAATGAGGAGGGCACACATCCGAGAAGAAGAGCATAGCTCAGCTCTCTACTCTAAATCATGTTGAAAAGAGATGCAAACACAAGGGCACTCACACTCTCAGCCTCCTGGTGAGAGTTGCAGTGCCTTTTCCACTCCTGTGGGACCTACAAAATTTATCTCAGGGACTCTTAGCAATCTAGCACAAGAAAATCAACACTGTTTGTTTTGGAAACACTGGAGGGAAACACCTCAATAATGTTTTGTTTGTGTTTTAGTTCATCACTGCTGT
This sequence comes from Tragopan temminckii, assembly GCA_028571105.1. Taxonomy (NCBI): domain Eukaryota; kingdom Metazoa; phylum Chordata; class Aves; order Galliformes; family Phasianidae; genus Tragopan; species Tragopan temminckii. Next base: position 16,824 of record JAOWBP010041964.1, read on the forward strand.
TTACCAAATTAAACTCTGAATTTCAAATACATTTGGAAAGACTAAACTTATATCTTTCTGGAAGCAAAGTGTTTATCAGAAAAGGCTGTCCAGTTCTGGCTCCAGTGGGCTTTTTGGCATGAATGCTGAACTGAACTTCTGGCATTCTGTCAAACCCATTTACAAGAGCAAGTTAGATGCTGCAGGCAGAAGATAAAAAATACTTAATCTCTCCCTTAAGGCTTAGATGCAAAGACTAAAACAGGAGGGGGAAAAAAACTTTTCTAAACTGCAGCGGACTTCAAATCTAGCTCAAAGCTGTTACCAAAAGCACTGACAAAACAAGAGAAATCAACTGATAAGACAACAAAGCAATTCTGATGATGGCCTTTTGGGAACAGCTTCCTTTCCCACACCTTTTGCTATTTCCCATTGTCTCCTATACAATTCAGGATTTGAACAGGGGCTCCATCTCCTTCCAGCTCCATCTCAAGTCCACACAGCTTTCTAACATTTTTTTTCTGCCTACCACTGCACTGATAATGATTTAAATGTTTTACAATGAAGCTAAAAACTCTGAATTATTTTGAGATTGTGCTTATAGATTGCCTGCAACAGCAGTGAACAAATTTGCTGAGTGATCAAACACCTTCAGGGGCTATGCCTTATGTTTTCTTTTAATATCCAAACACAATACTGACAACATTCTAGTTTCTTTTACCTCCCTTTGTTATTGTAAAACCACCTGCTCTGTTCTGTGCAGGCTCTGACTGTATTTATTTGTTTTTAATCTAGCACTGTATGAAGAACCACTGCAATAAAATTCACATGCTTATTAGCATGATTCCACTTTGGTAGCTGAATGTGCAGTTCCATTGACACCAACGATGCTAAATTCTGTTAAGTGAAATAAAACTTCATACTTTGCCACTTGTGGATAAAAAGCTGTGGGTCAGCTCTTTGCAGGAAGAACTTTAAAAAAATTGGCTTAATCTTTTCCAAATATTGATCAGCATGGAAGACTCAAATGGATGAGCAATACAAGTAAAAACAAGTTTAAGTCTCTATTTGCAAACATTACAGGTAATTTTAAAAATATTATGGTAAGCTTATAAGTCTTTATTCCAAAGTAACAGCCTCACATTGCACAGAAACCCTGATTCACTGGTTCTATAAGCCATTTTTGTGATAGAAGATTACAGACAAATGAACCTGAAATTGGTAGATATGCCTAAAAGCAGATCAATCATATTTTGCTTATACTTACCTCTATTTTGTAAGATAGAATTTGTAGGTCAAGTACATCGTTTTTACTAGGACTGCTTACCAATTTGCATTGCAATTTCTATTCTAAGGCTTCACAGTAAATAAAGAGAAAAGAGACAAATACTGATGAATGGAACACACAAGAAATAGCAATATATTTGACTTACACATTTCTTGCATACATACACACCCAAGGAATGGAAGAATTTCTTGACAACACTGAACAACCCATGTTCTTCAAGCTGAAATTCTTTCATCTGATAAAATAAATTCCTTTGATTATCTGAAAATAACATATACCCACAGATAGGTCCAGACCTGCGTCTCTATTTGCAAGGCAAGACTAATACAGAAACACCCAAAAAATGTCTTCACTGGAAGAAATAAAGCAAAACATAAAAGGAAGATACTTCAGACCTTTTAATACAAGAATAAGCCATAAATCAGTAGGACTACTCAAATGACAGATGGTTTGTGAGCATATGTCCTAAATAAACTTCATTAGATTGATCAGTTTCAGACTGAAAAGTTAAAATTCAGTGCCTTTACTTCAGTGTTATTCCATCAGATACTTTGCACTTGAAAACTCTGCACAATTTCAAGCCTCAGAATGGAGTAGCGTTCAGGGAACTAATGTAGTTCCCAGTGAACATTGTCAGGCATTTATAAGATGGTTCTATGAGTAGATCTGTACAGTATCTCTAAATAATTCACACAGAGAGGAATTTTTGGTTTTTTGGATATAGAAAAAGAAAAATTGGATCCATTATATGAAATATTACCAACAAGAATCTTAACCAATTTAATACAGTACTCAAGGCACAGCAATTTTTGGTCACTCAATACACATTACTTATTAAGTAGTTATTAAAAATATTTTTGAATAAAGCAAAGTTTATTGTAACAGCTACTGGAACCACAGATTTCTACCAAATTAGCAGAATGTTTGGAAGATCACAGTAAGTGACAAGCTGGATTGACAAAACTAATGGAGAAAAACACACAAAATCTGATGGCCGGGTGTGTGGCAAGCTGTGCTGGTGTGGATGTAGGGCAGTGCCCACCAGCCTGCCCCAGGACCAGCCCTGCACACCAGGAGCTTGATGCTGTATCTCATTAGGCTGAAAAACCCACCTGAAAAGTGGGCCTGATGCCTGGGTGTTGGGCCTCCACTGTGCTCCAGGCTGAGGTGGATGAAGCGATGTCAGTAATCAACCTACCTACATTAAAGGTAGCTGGGGAATGCCTGCCCAAGCCACAAACACACCTGTGGCTGAAGGGCAGAGGCTCTCAGCTTCAACAAAAATGAGCCACAACATCCACAGGTTCACCTCCCCATCGTGCTATGCTGAAGCCAGCTTGGAGAAGGAATGCTGCTGCTAAATGCAAGCACCAGCAGGAGAGCTGTCAACAACAGGCAGATAAAAAACCACAGACATGTTGGGCTCAGTGATGGACACACCTTTATATTGTTCTGTCTTTGAGAGGCTCTGCCCCAATCTCACAAAGAGCACAGCTGCCCCATCACCTTTGTCTAGTTCGTGTTTGTTACTCTCAGTGCCTGGAAGGATGGAAAATCATTGTGTGAAAAGCTGCTGTGATGACCAAAAGTGTTAGCTAGTCCACGTATGAAGAAATTGGTGTTTCTTTGGTTTCAGTGCTTCCTTAGTGTCTTTGTGTCACTCAGGGTTCTGAGGAATCTAGCCTACATTGCCCCTAACCCAGAGAGAAGAACTTATCTCTGTATTCCTGCAACTGATATAACAATGAGAGCTCTGTATTGGCTTGTCTTCCCATCCATCTGTATTTACACAGCCTTTTATGAGGGCACCACTGGAACAATAATCAAACTTTAATTACAAAGACATGTAATAGCATTCACAACCCTTTATTTCACTTGTGACTTTTATAAGTTGCCGTTTTTTTTCTACAAAGAAGTGAGGCAAATTAAACAGGAAGATAAAAGAGTTTTCAAGGTTAAGGAGGAGAAAGAAAAGAAGGAAGAAAGGCAGGGAGAGGGAAGAAGAGAGAGAGCTCTGACCAGGGAGTAAAATGTCATGTTTCACACCTGTTAAAACAAGGGCCATGCCTCCAAATCGCCTGTGAAATGTTCACTGAGTGCTGTTTAAGTACATCAGAGGATCCTGAACTGCTCAAGTCAGGTAGGTGCCTGTCTGAAAAAGCTCACAAGGCCAGTGGAGGAGGTAGATACCAAAAGGATGAATTCAAAGTCAATAGTTCAACCTGCAATCTGATGCAATAGACAAGGGAGTTGTAACTGCAAAGCATAGTGAGTGTCTAGACTGCTTAATACCGGCTGGGTTGCGAGTGCTCCCTCTCCCAACACAGGCATTTTCACTAATAAAAGCAACTGATAGATGAGAGAGTACATGCAGAGAAGTAGAAGCACAGAAGTTCAGAGGGAGAAAAATTTGGTACAAACTGAAACCAGTTTGTGGGAGGTATGACAGAAAGAAGGTGGCAACAGAGGTCTTTATACATTTATTTTCTACAAGTGTTTACTCTGTAATACTCTGAATCAACATCTTTGGAGTAAAATATGCATATATAACAGATGG